>BCII01000018.1:144890-373370 GCA_001972285.1 Erythrobasidium hasegawianum
ACAAACATTAAGCCAGACACGAGAAACAACGACATCGCGCCTAGCGCTCCATCTCACTTCGCTCATACAAGCCAGGCCTGCCTCGCTTTTCTTACWTGCATATAGTTTGTTAAACTATGATACACTGGTACATTATCGCTAGAAATACTTTACTTGTATTCATAGATTGTTTCTCCCAAATGGGCTCGACCTCTTGCAATCTAACCTCAACCTCAACCTCAACCTGTCGGATAATGAGATGGATATCCTAGCAGCTATCTGTTGCACTGTGTTTGATGGCTGTCTCGTTGAATTCAGTCAGACTCGTAAGCTGAGCTTGCATAATATATGCGAGGTTCTCACAAAGTGTGGGCTAAAAGGCAGCATCTTTCAGGTCGCATTCTTCCTCCCTTCTATTGCTGCTGGCCGTGCTCGGGCGCCTGCTGCTCGAGCTGCTGCGATACCCAATATGACGAGTTGCCGGATCACGAAGATACCGAGGAGACAGCAGAGACAAGCAGCAAGCAGCAAATGAGCTCTGCATCGACACACTCACCGCAGTCACAGCGTAAAGGATACCCTACTTCATCGCGCATGCAACACACTCGCGTCTACGGTACTGCAGATCCGCCAGGTTACGGTTGATACGTGCGGGTGATACTAGGTCGGGCTTCGCCGAAGACAACCTTTCCTATAGTGTAACAACAACTCGTACTGCTAGACTAGCCGGAGCTCCCTTCATTAGGAACGCGATGCTACCGCTTCTTCCGCGATTCTGCGACTGCCCGCGAGTCTATGCCCGTGGACGGCTGCACTGGAAGCCACGTAATCTTCTGCTGATTGTACATAGGCCAAGGCGGGCATGCGACCTGGGTGTAGCAAGGCCATCAGTCGTGTTCCTGCAACCTTTGTCCTGGCTCTTCGGCACGCCGCGATGTCAAGACTCACGACCAGAGTAGTCAGGAAACCAGCGCCGTATATGGTGAGAGTATAGAAGAGGTTTTGGAGCGCGAGACCAACCAAGAAAGCGACGACCTGCGCGCGACAAAAGAGAGGGTTCACCAAAGACAGAGAGGTAGGCAGGGCATAGGCATAGGCATACAGCAGACGTTATGAGGATCCAGTACGAGTATCGTTCAGCTTTGCGTTGGCCTTCAAAGTCCTGAGTACAGATTCAGCCTTTTAGGGGTTGGCCTTGACTTCTTGCTGTCTCGAAAGGTCGCACAATTGGACATTCAAACGCCTGCCTAAGCTGATCCAGAAGAGCAGACATCTTGCAAAGAGGCTAAGCTGAGCCGGGCGTCCTGGTCAATCTATCGACTTTGGTGATCAAGCGAAAGCAAAGCGCGAGGCATTATGGCAGCCTTCAAATTCAACTGGGTACTGCGATATCTCACAAGAAGCAGTCATGTAACATGTAGAGCTCATATGCTCCGGCTTCTCGCAGGATATCGACTCTGCGGACCTGATTGACGATAATGACCCTACTCCTCCTGCATCCATGAACGCTTCCCATCCCAGCGACGATGTCAATGCATCTGATAGTGCAGTCGGTCTCGAAGCAAGCATAGCCGAGCTTCAGTTGCAGAGCAAAGCAGATGCAGAGCCGCAAGGCCGGAACGTTTGTCAGAAAATCTCCCTTGACCAGCTGGTGATGCATCTTATTTTCTTCCTTGATATCATCTTGATGGGATACTGACGTGTCTTTGGAGGTCGCTAGATCCAGCATCTTCCGCCTGCCCTCTCATATTCTGCAATAGAAGTCCCCCTTACCACGTCAGGCAAATCTACCAGTTCTTCCGCAAAGATACTTCGAAGAGATCTGTTCGATGCACGCTTCCAACTCGCCAATGAGGAAGATGGCTCAGATGACGACGGAAGTGCATATGGCAACGCTATACCTCGAAACGTTTCACCCATACAAGGTGTCAGCTTTGGTGGAGATACAGATCTTATCAAAGGTGTTTACGAAGGAGGACTCAAGACGTGGGAGGGGAGCTTGGACCTGGTCGTACGTAGTCCGGCTTTCACGAGATAGGTCAGAAAGCTGAACACTTACACTATTCTGGCAGGACTGTCTGAACGAGCAAGGCTACTTTAACAAGGGAAAGAGCATACGCGGTACGAGGCTCCTTGAACTCGGCTGTGGAACTGCTGTCCCGACAATATATCTACTTGGACTACTCTTTCGTCAGCTGCTATCAGAAGAGGCAGCAGGCAAGCAGCCGGAGCCAGACGAAGAGACTGTGGTGCATTTGCAAGATTACAATGTCGAAGGTAGACTGGGTGCTCGCAAGCGAGTTTACTTCGCATACTGACGGTATCGCCGTCAGTGCTACAATACATCACATTCTGCAACGTAGTGCTCGCATACTGGGATGCAAAGGCAGAGATGGAGCAGCGGAATAGTCCCCAACCGGATCAATCCGCTCCTGTCAACGGGATGCCTAAAACGAAAAAGAAGAAGCGCGAGGCGATCGTGTCTGGAGATACTTCCTACACTACTAGTCAAGAAGTAGAAGAGGAGCTGGATGAGCTAGAAATGACAGATGAACTTGTGGATTCTTTGCTTGATTTTCTGAAGAAATGGAATATCCGGATAGAATGCTTCGCAGGAGGATGGAACAGCTTCGAAGTCCATGACGATGCAAGATACAACACTATCCTCACGAGCGAAACGGTCTATGATCTCGACAACCTACCGCATCTAAAGGATCTTCTGCGGAGGGCTGCGAAACCAACGCAAGATCAGCTAACGCTTGTAGCGTGTAAACGCATTTACTTCGGTGTAGGAGGTGGAGAGATAGCTTTCAAGCATGAAATAGGCGATGATGGAGAGGTGGAGAACGTTTGGGCAAGCAGTACGGGAGGTGTCGAAAGGACAGTCATGAGGGTCAGATGGCCCTGAAGTATTACTCAATCGACAGAGGGTGTATTTCCAAGGGAGACGTAACGATATATTGCAGTGGAATTCGCAGTCTTGTAGCAATACAAGGGACATCCGACATGTTACCTTTTCTAGATGGGCTCCGTGACAAACTTCCAATTTATACATTAATTATACCGCGGTTGTGCACTGTACTTGTGTGTGAGAGCTGCAAGTTCAAGGGTTCGGCCCAGCATTGTGCTTCTTCCATTTGCTATGATCCAAAGATTCGAGGGAATCCATCGAGCTTATTGCGACCAGATACCTGAGAGTAGCGACATCAGCAAGCGACATCAGCAAGCGAGTCGGCAAGCGAGTCGGCAGCCACGACCGTGTTCACCTACTTTGCGAGATCGGGCAGTTCTTTGTCTGTATAGCGAGCTTTCGACGCATCTTTGTAAGGGCTTATCTTCAATCCTTGTTGTGGACTAGGAAAACATCGAGTTAGCTAAAGACGTCAATCAGGATTTGAGGATCGACAAACTTGAGAGCGAAGTTCCTGCTCAGATCGTCTATATGGATGGAGTTGGCGGCCGTGTATATCCCGGGGAACTTTCCACGAGCATCAGGATAAGCGTTATAAAAGAGTGTTAGGTAGCTATTAACCTTCTTCCAGATGATCTCCAGTGCCTGTATATCGAGACTCAGCAGAAATTGGTGCTGTTCTTCAAACCTGACAGTACCTTCACTTCGTGCTTGAAAGCTTTACCGTGCCGCGCAGAATACACAGAGAACATAGGTGTCCTGTCCAGGACTGCTCGAGCAAAAGAGTTAGCTTGAGAAGCACCATTTTACTCACTGCACAGCTCACCGAAGGCTATCTTGTATCTTTGCTGCTCTTCGCCAACCATCCCTAGCTCGATGAGCTTGCTTTCTAGCCACTGCTCATTTACATTAGCATAAACTCAGAAGAATAATCGAAAAACTGACCATCCAGCTCGTTTGAGACCATATCACGATATCGTCTTAACAGACCCAGGACATGAGCGCAATGACGTATAGAGAGATTCTCTGCCTACAGTGAGGATAGATGGCAGCCAGAAAGTCATGCATACCCTGCTCACCGACATCAGGCAAGGCTGTAGAAGTGATGGAGGTACCATACCGGCCGCATATAGTCTATCGCATGAAATTCGTTGCTTTTCCAGGCGTGCGTATCCTGAAAAAGAGGTCAGATACTGATTGGCCACCGACCACGGCTACTCACCAGGATAGTGTAGTCCAGATCCAGGACACATAGCTTCTTGCCCGGTCGCGGCTCGTTCATGATATTGATAGAAAGATTGTTCGTTGCTTCGAGCAGTTTGCGGTGGTTCCGCCGTTGCTGCACAGGATCGTTCACGCTAAGGGCATTTGCAGGATCGACGTCCTATGAAGCTCATGTTGAATCACAGAAGCCGCGATAGACCGAGACGCGCACCTTCTCATCTAGACTATCGGAGGGTCCTACGGCTAAAGAAGCTTGTAATTCTTTGCCGATAGGTGTCCCTGAAAATTCGGGAAGCATCAGCTTACTGCTCAGCTTTGTACATGCAGCAGATATTACCTAATACTGTGAACTCCTTTCCGGCCCGCTCATGCAGTTGCCAGTGAGATAGAGCGACTTCATCATCCGGCAATTTCCCTTTAACAAGGCCCAGGATCTTCTGTCGTTCGGGAGGTACGGTTGTTTGTGAGAATATCAAGGCTTTCAGATCTCCCACCGTATCGCTTTCTCCAACTGTACGCGTTTAGAAGCGATGGATGTCAGCGCGACATCAAATCCAAGAACTAGACGACTCGCCGCTGAGGTCATACTGATGGAGTAGTCGGTATAGAGAGATAGAAGAAAGGGAGAGTGATCATCGGTCGCAGCATCAGCAGCAAGACGAAAGCATCACGCTCCGCGGTTAAGCCTTACAATCGTCCCGGACCACTTGTAGCGCAGGTCTAGGAAGACTTCGACTACTTTATCAACTTCTTGAGAATGAGAAGGCCCTGCTGGCTGGCTCAAATGACAGCTGGCATCAGGGCTTGCTCGCTCGTTCCTGGCAGTCTGGTCTGAGGGATCGCACTTCTTGTATCACCTGGACGTGTTGCGCGACATCGAGTCGTTCATCCTTGGGTTCTTCATTCATAGTTCAGGCGTCTAGATCAGGTTACTGCATACGCTTTGCGAAAGTGAGCTTTTGAGGGCATTCGAGACGTCCGAACAACAACAAGGTACGCTTGCCGAGCAAAGTGTACTGACGAAGTAGGCGGCAACGATCTGCTGCGTACGACTGAAGAGAGCTTGTAATTCGTGCTGCTTTACTTCGAAACCGGTTTGGAAAGCTAGGGAGAAGTACTTGAAAGTGTGTCAAGAAGCTAGGTGTAATAGTAGACGAGAGATTGGTATTTCGATAGTAAGAATAAAAGAAGAGCATATAGAAGGAAGAGAACGCTAACTATAAGTAGACATTCTCTACGTAGAAGTTTCTAATTTGCCCGCACAACGACCAACGCGCTCTGGCAAAGACCACAAACGTTACGAGAAGACAGTTTATGCGGCAGCAGGCGCCTCAGTGGACTCCTCTGGCTTGGTCTCCTCAGCAGCAGGTTTCTCTTCGGCCTGTGCATTGTCCTGAATGTCACTCGTCCACAATGTCAAGTTGTCGCGGAGGAGTTGCATGATGAGCTGCGTTCAAGGAAGTCAGCCATGATCCGATTGCGAACTATAGGATCGCGGCATACCGTAGAGTCCTTGTAGCTCTCCTCTGACAGAGTGTCGAGCTCAGCGATGGCATCGTCGAATGCCTGCTTAGCGAGATGGCATGCACGATCTGGCGAGTTGAGGATCTCGTAGTAGAAGACAGAGAAGTTGAGTGCTAGACCCAGACGGATAGGGTGGGTTGGTGCCAAGTCGGTTTGGGCAATTTCGGTGGCCTGCTTGTAAGACTCGTGAGCAGACTCGGAAGCGCCTGGCGGAGGCAGAACGTCAGACTTTGATCCCGCATGTATCAATTGAACTATGTCAAATTACCCTTGCGGTTGTCGCCTGAGGCAAACTCGGCCAAGTATCGGTGGTAATCTCCCTTCCTGTGATCGGACTCGTCAGCGAAGTCTTCTGAGCAATATGTGCATGAAGCACGGCATACATCTTGTGGTAGAAAACCTTCGATTCGCCAGCCTGAGCGGATGGAATGAGGTGCTGGTCAAGAACGCCCAGAATGTCGTTGCAGACGTCGGCGAGTTCGGCCTCGACCTTGGTGCGGTAAGACTTGATCTTGGTGACCTGAGCATCGTTGCCCTTGGACTCCTCCTTCTGCTCAATTGACGAGATAATTCTCCATGAAGCTCTACGCGCGCCGATGACCTAATAGAATAATTGAGCGAATTGCGCATTTAGATCCTTCGAGAGTAGCTTACGTTCTTGTATGCGACGGATAGCAGGTTGCGCTCCTCAACTGAGAGCTCGACGCCAAGCTGTGTAAGTGGCAAGCTGTCAGAGCCAACCCGCGAACTGTCGTCGAAAAACGCCGTACCTTGGCGACGTTCTTCATGTATGTGACCTGAACGAGCGCGCAGTGTCAGACTTGACCCTTCTGAGCCGTGTAAGCGAGTATCCTACCATCTCATCGTATCGCTCTGCCTGCTCGGCAAGCTGTCATGCAGGAGGGTGCAAAAGTCAGTAGGGTCGACCAAAGGATATAGATGTCGTAAGGTCTACCTTGGCCATGTAGACATCAGTTTCCCGTTCCTGTTGTACAGTAAAAAAACGCGCAATCAGCCTCGATGACCAAACAGCAGCTTGAGCGCGACAAAAAGCGTGTCCGCGAGTCATCCAAGATCCACGTCGATTGTCGGTTTGTATTTGGCTGTGACGGAGTTCCTCTCCTACTCAGAGTACGTGTAGCGGGACCGCTGGAATGGGAAGGGGCCAGCCAAACTGCGCTGCAGTGCGAGGCCGCCTATCGCCAATCTACTGCCAGTGGTGTAGCCTTGTGCAATACCAGCAGCATGAGAGTCCCCACTGGACGTCCTGAGACGCTTTTGCGCGCGACTTTGACGCCAGCATCACTGCCCAGGGCGGGAAAATCGCTGGCCAGCCAGCGAGCGACGACGTGGGCCGGGACATGGACATGGATGGCATCGAACGGGACTTGCTGCCTGTTGTTTGCTTCTACTTACTCCTGACATTGCTGTGTGTGTATTCTGGCTGGAAAATGGGTGCAAGTTGGGTCGAAAAGGCTCGAGTTGGACGAAAGAAAGGGGACCTCCAGCGCAGGCCTCGACAACAAAACACAACGGGCAAAAGGCAGGGCGTCAAGTAGGTCGAGGTGTAAGCTGACCTCAAGCTGCGGTGCCATATCGTAACGCAGTCAATGGCTTTGAGATAGCCCGCAGGCAGCGCAGTGCCTGGCTCCGCAACATCAGGCAAGGCAGTTTACTGCATACAAAGGTCAGTTAGATGTTACAGCATCGACAGACAGTCACGCATCAGCCCGGTCTAAATATTGAAGCCCGTTTGCATTTCCTGCCAGAAAAGGTCATATTGGTGACCCTGGCCAATCAGCGAGCGCCGCAACCTCTTAACGGTAACCCGCTGCAAGACTCCCGTCAGAGCTTCGTCTGGATCATAGCTAAGCTTATCTATTGTCGCATCCTGCAGAATAGGGTATAGTTCAGGGCATTTGACAACGCATAATTGGATGATGTCTGTCAACAAAGGTATGCGGATGAAGGCGAGCGAGCGAGCGAGCTCTTAGTATCCTCCACCCATACCGCCTCCTCCCATCCCTCCTTTAGCGCTCATGCGAGCATTTGATCCAGCTTGGTAGAACGTAAATGCAGCAATCTATAGGGGGGTTGTCCAGATCTCGCAAGTCAGCCGGCTAGCTCGCAATCTGTCAGTGTGATGTCGTGCAGACTTACAGCGATACCTGCTGCACCTCCTACTGAGAGTCCAATTACCAGGCTGTGGAGATAGGGGTCAGCGTTTGGCCCTCCTGCAGAGGAAAGATACAGCCGGCTTACATCATGGGTGTTGTCCGTGTGCCGTTGATGACATCTGACCAGTGACAGACCCATTGTGTTGTTTTAGCTGCTCTTGCGACCAGATTCGACATCGTCGTTGGAGTCATCGGCAGGTCCCGCTCGCCGATGCCCACCGATGCGAAGACTGATCAATGCACTCAGTATGGGGGCATACACTGGAGATACGTCCAGTACACTACTCACCGCAAGAGCATTGTATCGCGATGGCACATAGACATGCCCAAAGGTACAGCGAAGCGCGATTGGCTGGCCTCCTTAGGCCTTGAAGGAGCGACATTGCCGTTTGTGTTTGTTCGATTGAGTCTTGTGCTTGTGTGTGGTATGGAGCACAAGCAGAGGCCATCGCCAGCGGTAAGCCAGTTGACTACCAGGGGCGAGGCATTTGTGGAGGTCACCCGACTACAAAGGACCCTGCCAGGGCCGCTCGAGGGAACCGGCAGCCTTTGAAAGCCTTTCAGACGAGCCTTGGTTCTGGTTTGTCCAGATCGGTAGCTCTCACAGACAGTCAAAGTTGAAGGCGGACGACCTAGCCTCCACGAGACTGATTAAACGCTGCTGCCCTGTCCCGCTTCCCTTGAGACCTCCTCATTTTCTCGTAGTACAGTGCTTTCTTCCCACCAACTGCGCTCTCTAGCCCAAAGAGCCCGGCAGGACGACGTGCTGCGAGATTGCCTTTCTGTTGAACAGGCCGATAATCGCCAAAGAGGCCTTGGCCTAGACCAATACTTCGAAGTCGGGAAACCCTTCGCAGACCAGTGAGAGTCACCAGACCAACTAGGCTTGCAGCGAGGCCAGTCGTTACCCAAAAGGCGTCAGGGTGCGTTTCCAGCGAGGAATGAAGCTGGGAGGAGAATATAAGCTATTGGCCTGTTGTGATATGCATGCTCACGTACATTCATTCCGAACAGACCAGCAATGACTGATACCTGACATAGTTAGGTTCCGGGACAAAGAACGTTGATGATACTTACATGCACCACACGCCAATCCCATTGTTGCTATAGAAGCCTAAGGAAAATGAGCAAAACGTGAGCGAAACCACATTGTATTGTTGGAGAGGCCGAGCGCACCTGCAAGTCCAGCGTAAGGAGCGAGTTCCGGCTGGAATCCAGTATGAGTTCGATGACATCTTGCGTTTGATGTAGATCCGCGACTTTGGAGTCGGCTTCACTGACGGTAGCTTCCACCTGCTTGCTGAAGCTTTCCAATAGCATCTCGACCTCTACGACCGAGTACTCAATATATAGCAAGTCACCCGGGGAAAGACTGACGTACCCTGGTGGTCATCTGCATCCCTAGGGCGCACTGCTCCCTCCGAAAGGTACATCGCCGATAAATCCTCATCTTGCTCCAAGACCTCATCGATGGCGGACAAGACCGACTTTGCTCTGCGCTGGAACGCTGCGAGTTGTCTCGAGTAGTGCAGAAGCCCGTGAAGTTCTTGTGCGACTATATAGCGTCTCAGCATCTGGAATATGTGCAACTGTGCGGGTACAACCACCTACCGATGTGGCTCTCCAGCCGCGTTACAAGCCGGTTGACTTCGGTCATATGAACTCGAAGCTCGTCCTCGAGCGCAGTGGCAATGCTCGACAGGGCCGCCTCGAGAGCCCTGAATTCGTACGGCATGCCCCCAGAATTCCGATAGCCCAGTTTCAGGCTTGCAGACAGTTCTTTCAGGAACTGCTCCTGAATCTGCGAGTCGTGCGTTCCCATGGCATCGAAAAGGATCACCGAGTTCTGCTTGATCAGGATTCGGATATGAAGGATATTGACCAAGATCGCCTCGCGGCGCACAAGGCTGAGACCCATTTTGATCAGCTGGAGTGGATCATAGGAATACGCGCTGATACACACATTTGTGGAATGACATTGGTGACCCCGCTGTCTACTTTGCGCAAGTCTCGCGGCTTGCCATAATGTCAGAACGGTATTTACTAGGGGCTTGGTAGGACTCACCTGAACTCCGTTCTGTGTGCAAAGCGTGTTCTTTGCGACTATCTGGTTCCGGGACTGGATACCGCCTTGCGCGTCCAGACTCGTGACTCTTATGACCAGATCTCGATATCCAAAATGGCCAAGGCTTGAAGCTGACTCCGGATGTACTTTACTTTCATCACATTCGCTATCCAGACTGAGTCGAGCGTTCCCAAGCCTCGCCTGTTCGGCGCGATCTCGTTCGTGCGGAAGAAGCGTCTTTGGATGACGAGCACCCAAGTCTTCCACTTTGGCTGCACGCAGATCTGCCGCTTCCTCAGCGAAGCTGTTGGGTTCTTTTCCGCGTCTGTGTGCTTCTGCCCAAGCTTTCTCAAGATCCTGTGCCCGTTTCTTTGCTAGGAATTCGTCAGAGCTTGGCTGAGGATTTGGGCTGAAATAATTGTCGGACACGGTAGCCAAGCCAGATGCGCTTCGCAGAGAAAGGTATGATCGTCTGGATCGATCCGACAAAGTGGAAAGAGAGCTTGCATTGCGATGAAGGGTTTTCCTCGAGGAAAAGGCATGTCGTAGCATAAGAGGGTCACGGGCAGCGGAGGCTCTGTAGCATGGCTGCGACGCGTGCAAGAGTCTTGAGCATCGCTGGGAGAACTCCTTTTGCATTAAAAAGTGCGCCGGTACAGAAGAAAAGGTACAACCCGTCCGCTCTATCGTAATCCTGTAAGGCCGACAGTCCCGAAGGTGCTTCTTTTCCACAACAAAGATGCGACATAGTACAGCTTTAATACTCGGAAGACCATGAGAGAGCTAAGTAACATTCTTTTGCTCAGCTGGTCCCGGAGTTCTTGTTGAATAATCGAATAATAAGTATGAGTTGCAACGCAAACTTATAGCACACAGCTCTACACTGAGGCACGAACCAGATCAGGAGTTCTTTCCTGCTGTTACTACATTGGGGCCCTTCTTCAAGGAAAGTGCCGCGTGACGCCCTGCCAGTGCGGACGATCCGGTATTGTTTGTGGATCGTACGTATAGGGTTCCGATGCTTCTTGTGAGTGCTCCGCAATGGGGAGATGCTCATTGGGATAATAGCTGGACGAGTCTGCATACCCAGGTAGCCCGGTAGCAGAGGGCTCCTCTGGATGGCCCATCGGAAATTCGGAGGTCCGAAAATGCACATCGGCGCTGTACGTTGGCCTGCCAGAATAATATAGATGGCCAGACGTCCGGCTCGGGAGATATTTCCCACTCGCATCCGGTCCCACAGAGTACGAAGAGTACGGCTGTCCCGACATTGGCTGATACGACTGCTCCAAATCACTGCGTCTGCTGTAATTTGGCACTGTCTCTGATCGCTGGCGGTCGGGCGGAGACTGCTGCAAGGACGTTGAAGGCCCACCTTGATAATGCAGGCTACCGTAATTAGGACCGTAGCTGGCATCGCTCGCTCGTCTACTACTAGAAAAGGGTAGAGGTTGCAGACCTGACGGTCCGGCAACGGGCCCAGCGGTCGAAGGTCTTTGTTGTTGTCGTGCATGAGGATAGCTGTACTCGCCGGGTAAGCGTGGCGAGACATGCGCGTAGGCAGATCCACTACTCTGAGATGGGTCAAAGATAGGTTGAGTCGGGGGTAGGTTGGAATTGGGATGTTGGAGATCCCAGTGATGCGCTGGTGGATAGGAGGCGGCTTAACAAACGGCATCAGCAGTATTCCCTTGACATGTAAGGAAAGTAAGCTGGCGGCCACTTACTGTCTTCAGGATAAGCGGATGCGGGCTGAGATACACTTAGTCTCGACGAGTAACTACCTGAGAGACCTTCTGAATAGGGAACAGATATAGACATCTGTCGAGCTACCGGAGAGATGGCGCCAGGTGAGGTGACCACACCCAAGGACTGCCGGCGGTATGGCTCATAGGAATTGGATGGAATGGGAATGGGTGCCGAGCGCGATGTAGAGAGTAGAGGTGCCAGGATAGAGGGACCAGTCGCAGCGTCAGACTCCTCTCCTGCGTAACGAGGATTGCCGGCTATGTCTGCGGTAAGCATGCTTTAGCGCCAAAAGGCAAGCGGAAAGTTATAGGTCTTACCATATTCCAGCATAGGAGGTACCCTGAAATTCTTTGGATTTAGAAGACCGGGGGAAATTTCCAAGCTTGCGAGTTCGTTCAGACTCGAAGGAGTCCGCAAGCGACCAGCTATCACATCGCCGATGGTCTAGGAGTTCAGTGCGGTCAGCGGTAGATAGACGGTCAGCGTGGAACGACCGTACATAGTAGCATCTGTCGACGAAAAGAACTGTCAGCATTGTCTAACCAGTACCGAACAGATTCAAACGCCGCTTACATGATATGAAGGCTGCCATTACTTATGGTCTTCTTAACGAGGCCATCCTTCTTGAACCGATAACTCGTGGTCAGGCTGCCTACTAGCGCTCTTTCGAGGTCTCGTTGCAAGCCAGTAGCGCCGGAAGGCGAAGCGGCGAACGGTTGCTCCGGGTTGCGGGTGTCACTAGAGGCGGTGGTAGGCAGAGGAGAATCGACGGGAATAGCACCAAATGGATCGCTGAGCGGCTGCCTCGGTGATGACGATCGTTCACTGTGACTTGTCCCAGGACGCGTTCCAGCCGTCGATTTATCGTTATCACTTGCGCCCTTTTTCTCAAGCTCTACATGTGGAAAGAGAGTCATGGCTTGTTCAGCTTGTTTCGCTGACTTTGGATACAGTCAGGCCCACCTCGATAAACAAGGAAGTTGCCAATAATACGCGAAGGACTCCATAGCGCGCCGTCCGTCCCTGAAGATAGAAATGCTCGGTCAGTAGAGGAATGATTTGCTTACATCAGACTGAGCTTACATCGTTTGATGCCGGTAGCATTTTCGTCGAATGCGAATACGGTCCCGCTCCCCACCAGCGCAGCCTTTTCACTATCGTGCAGGCGCCTAGTCACGACCGGGCAGATGCCTCTGCGAGCGGCTTCCAAGACCATGAGAGCATCGCGAGTGGTGAGAAGAAAGGCATTGAGGAGGGCAGGCTGGACGGCATCGCTATCGCCATCGCCCATCGGAGAAACCTGGTAAGCGATACTGTCTGTTTGCCTTGCTTGCTTTCAAATGTTGTCACTTTCGAGAATTTCGATTCGCCGGCCAAGAATAAGTGCGGGTTCCTGACTGAGAGGGTTGCCGAATTGAAGAGACTGTCCGGAAAAGCTGCAAGCTCTGTCTTCGTCGCAGATGCAGAGTCGAGAATATGGTGAAGGCTTGGACGTGTATGTCTACCGAAATGATGGTACAGTACAGACACGCTGGTTCGTTGGTGTGGTTTTTGAAGCTGCCCTAGACGCCAGGAGGATCGACCGATGTACACAGAGGAAAAGATGCCGGAAGAAGAGACTCAGAGAACTGATTTTGCGATGCGATGCTGCGAAGTGCGAGCCGTATCCCTGAAGTATACCAGGAACAGCGGGGTTGAAAACTGAATTGGCCGACCAGCTGTCTGTCCAAAAGCTTGTTGGCCGGAGACCACCTTTGCGAACGAGTTGTCTTCTTGAAGGCCTTCCAATGGCTTCTGCCTATGCTGGCGTACTCGAAAGCAGATCACGTTCGACCGAGCGAATGCTTGTGACTTGCACGGTGAGACCTTGGGACTCGACTGTGGGTGATAGATACGAAATAAAGAAATCACAAAGAAGAGCCAGATGTCAGCAAGTTATGCTACAAAGAGCATGTTGGAGAATTGACGGGAGGGAAGACATGCATTTTCGCATAGCAGCAAGAAGTGGCAGCACTGAGGCAGGCCTTGCCTTCATTTGTTCATCCCAACCGACCCGTGAGGGTATTGGCCTCGGACAGGTTTCGGAGGACGCTCTCCTGCTTTGCTGTGATGGAGTCGCCTACCTTTATGCAATTCAGTGCGTCGCCCTCCTCCTGACGCCTGTAACTACGGTCGGCCGGAAATGATGGACCTCTTGTCAGTCGGTCTAGAACTGTTACGCCCGACCTGGGAAGCAGCAATAGCAAGGGATGTTGAGGTTGTGCTTGTGCTGCAACCCTTTGAGAAGAAGAGAACCTGATGAAATAGAACACACCACTACTGCTGTGCTTGAACAAAAGATGCTGAGTGCCGAGATTCAACTATTCCACACAACGGACAACGCACGCCTATAGGACATAGGAGAACGTAAGCCAGTTCACAACTCAACGACGACACTGCACCGCTGTCATTTTCTTGCGTCATAATTGTCTGACTCTATCTTGACAGCTCTTGTCCTTCAGTGTCAATTGTAGATTAGGTAATGCGTGAGCCGCGTTCAAAAAGCAGGTGTCAAAAAGAGACACTAAAAATCAAATAAGGTTAGGTTGACATCCCACAGTCCCGCGCCGAAAGAGCCGGCATCGATGAAAAGGAAGGAGGAGTTCAACTCCGGTACCTGGATTCTCATGGTACGACTTGCATTCGATGAGACGTCACGTCTGCCTGTCAGGGTTGGTACGTATCTACACCTGCAAATTAGTACCGGTATTGAAGGTATGCTTCTGCGACTGGCAGGTTCGAGCCAATTGCAAGCTCTTGGCACGACTTCGAAAGGTGTCGCCTGAACACATTCTAGAGGTGTTGCACCACAGTTTTGCTTGTCTCCTGTACCTCTTTGGGCGCGATGTCGACGGCAGTATCGTTCCTGCAGATTGTCTTGGTCTACCGCCGGCGCAAGCACAAGTCTCTGCTGATGTGCTGGATCTGCCAGCAAACTGACTTGCGCATTCGGACCACTCCAATCGATGTATATGCCACACCGCTTCATGCCAAACAGGGGAGCAAACTGCTCATGCCAGCTGCGGAGTACAGTCTATTCCGAAGGTCTTGTTCCACGCAGACGTAAATGCAGAGCATCTAGAGGACAAAGTTGGCTTCGTAGCCAGTCTGAGGACCGCGTGAACCGGTCTGGAACCAAGATATGTCAGTCAGAGGTCGAATCTTGCCGGCGATCGGTGGACCCTTTGGGACATTTCTGCTCAATCAATACGGCTCTACTTGCAAGAGAGGTATGGCGACTTTCATATGGTGAAGCCTTGAAGACCATTGACATTGCCGAAAGCCATCGGTTTGCGAACTGTGTGGACGAGACTCTGTGACGATCATGTCCCTCTAAAATCCGTACTGCCACGAAGGTCGTGTCTTGAACGCTGTATACTCTTCCATACCTTGCGTACCGCAGTACAAGAACGAGGGCCAAACCTTGCTGCGCGAGTCAATATAGAATTGGAAGCGGCTCAGGCAGCGACAGGCCATACCATTGCTATGGGACTTCGCGAAGCGTGACATCCTGCGATTGTGTATTGCGGCTTTGTAGACTTGCTTCAAAAGCATGAAAACGAGATGTGCCAGGCTTGGAGGGAGCAAAGTGGATGCGTCTCGCGAGCCCGCGGAGGACAGACTAGTGGAGCTGATATGTTGTTCCCATACAACCCAAATGATGGCATTGACTTCGAGTGGTACCATGCATTGTCCAGGCAGATCGTTTGTTTCGTGTGGACCAATTGATCACGATGTCTGGGGGATTTGCACATTCAGGAGCGCAGATGAGCACGACGAATGGCCGGCTAGCTTCGTCATTGGGTTCGAGCTCCTCTGGCGCTGCCTCTTCAAGCATAAGCCAGCGAGTCGCCGATTTTGTGGAAAAGAATAAGCGGGCGCTGGCCATCACCGCAGGAGCGAGCATAGTCATCGTAGGAGGTGCCGCAGGTTACTACTACTACCGCGCATCATCGTCGCAGTCAGGAAGGCCGTCTTCATCGTCGAAAGGAAAGAGCGATGACAGCGAAGTCGACGAAGCTGGGAGCCCGACCGCAGGCAACGAGGATGGCGCAGCTTCAGCCAGGAAGAAGCCCAAGAAGAAGAAGTCAAAGAAGAGTACTGCTTCGACCACGACGGCGGCGACAGCTCCCACCGTAGAAGCTGATGGGGACAGCGAGGGAAGCAGTGACGGTGAGGCAGGAAATGTACCATGAATGCACGTTCAAGGAAGCTGAACCTTGTGTGGTTCAACAGATGCATTGAAGCTAACCTCCCATGAGCTCGCAGCCCTGCCTATCGAGGTAAGGGTCTGACAATTCTGCCGCACAACGTACCTTCTTCTGACCTCAAGTAAAAGCGCCGCAAGCAGATAGCTGGAGAATTGAAGACACGCGGCAACAAAGCCTACTCTGCGAAAAAGTACAAGGAAGCTATCGACATTTACAGCAAGGCGATAGAGTGCGACGAGCAGGCCGTCTACTTCTCAAATAGGGCTGCATGTAGGCTGCCATTCACTCTTCGGCAAGCTCACTAGACTCAATCTGACTTGAATACAGGCTATACGAATCTTGGCAAGCACGAAGATGTGGTCAAGGACTGCACAGAGGCGCTGCGACTAGATCCTACGTATGTAAAGGCATTGAACCGTAGAGGACAAGCGAGAGAATCACTTGGTGGTGAAGACAACCTTTTCTCAGCGCTATGCGGTGTGTTACGATCTAGATCATGCGATATTGCCTGGCTAATCGGAAGTGATATTCAGACTTCACGGCTGGAGCGATCATCGATGGTTTCCAGAACGAGAGCATGGCGAAAGCAGTAGATCGCGTCATGAAGCAGTATGCGACCGAGAAAGGCAGTAAAATCATGGGCGAACGCGAACCCCGTTTGCCCTCGCCTACTTTCATTAAAGCCTACATGGAAGCCTTCCGCGAACAAGACAAGCCAAGCCGCTCGAGTTCGCCTTCACAAGGAGAAGAGACTCTATTCCTTGCCTTCGATGCTTTGGATGCGCGGAACTACACTCATGCCTTTACCCTGTTCAACGAGTCGATCGAGCAGGGCATTGAGGATAAGAAGTTGAAAGGCAGAGCTCTCAACATGCTCGGTACTTTCAAGTTCATCATTGGCGATGCACCAGGTGCCCTCGAGGCTTTGGACGAAAGTAGCAAGCTGTGTCCCGAATTCACCCAGACATGGGTCAAGAAGGCAAGCGTTTACATGGAGCTATGTAGGTGCTCCCCATTCGCAGTCTAGCGCGACGCTTATATATGGTTTGGCAGCTCGACCTGAGCAAGCATTCGAGAGCTTCGAAGAGGCTATCAAGATCAACGACAAGGACCCAGATATGTATGTGTCTCTGAGGAAGTTTATACTATCTTTCGCTGAAAACTCGTACCAGCTATTACCACCGAGGCCAGGTGTACTTCATCACCGGACAGTTCCACGCGGCGATCGAAGAGTACAAGCGCTCCACAGAGCTCGACAACAAGTTTGTCTTCAGCCAGATCCAGCTGGCCGTCGCGCTCTACAAGAACGAACAGGCGGAACGAGCGCTACATCTGTTCAAGAAGATCATCAAGGAGTTCGGAACCGAGAGTCCCGAAGTGTAAGTATATGAATATGGCTCATGATGTCTCCATTGGCTGAGAGTGCCACAGATACAACTATTATGGCGAGATTCTGCTGGATCGAGGGGAGTTCACGAGCGCGCTTGAAAACCTCGACAAGGCCATCTCGCTAGAGAAAGCCAAGGGAGCGTGAGTCAGAACATCTCGCTCAGTCAAAGTCAGGCTGAGCTTGCCGTCCAACACAGCACCGAGTCGGCGCCCGTCAACGTCCTGCCGATGGTCAACAAAGCGCTCTGCCTGTATCAATCACGACAAGCCTTGGACGAAGCCGAGACGATCTGCAACGAAGCACTTGAGCTTGATCCCAGCTGCGACATCGCAGTAGCTACGCTCGGCCAGCTTTTGCTACAGCAAAACAAGGTTAAAGAAGCTGTCAAAGCATTTGAAAAGAGCGCAGAAATCGCTAGGACAGAACCTGAACTCGTCAATGCCCTTGCGTATGAAGCGGCTACAAAGGCACAATTGGATTTCATTCAGAAATACCCTGAGGTAGCCTGCCTTGCACACTGACCCGACTTTAGAATATTATTGACGCCTTCTTGTTACAGTACGCGCACAAGCTTGGTCTGGCACAGTCGAGGATGTAGAAGGGTCTACATTTTGAATCGCAGCGGCATGATGAGAATGAGGCTATCTCTATCGTGGACAAGCCGAGAGCAGCAACAATCAAGGCTAGTAGTAGACATGTACATTATAATGCCACATATCGCGATACTGACAAGGCAATGAAAATGAAAGGCTTGTTCGCCCCTCCTCAATCGTGTGATGCAGTCCGTCTTGCAATAGATATCCCCCTTCACCACTACGAATCCACCTCAACAATAAGTTATACGAACGGTATCAGACAACAAAGAGAAATAAACGAAAGAGAGACATAGAGGGAGAAGTAGGATGACAGCTTTGTGAAAATAGAGGATGGTTCTGTCGCGTCGCGGAAGGAATCCAGGCTACCGCCTTGCGCCTCTGTCTCCTCCTACTTGAGATATCTGCACGTCGATTTGATCCTCATCTTCGAGTTCGAGCATCTTTGGCGTTTGATTCCTGGCAATCCTGAAAGTAAGGTAGTCGTTGTCGCGTCAGACTCGGAGCATTCAGCAAGAGGGCCTATCTAGTAGGTGCGCTCACCGGTTGCCATCGTGAGCGAGGGAGAACGAGTTGACATCTATGCCTTTATTTTGGGCAATCTGGCGTTTGATGGTCAGTCAGACAAGCTTGTTGGGATCCAGCATCGAAGGGAGCGTGTTTATGCATAGCATACAGTGTCGTAAATCTTTCCAAACTGCATCGTCGTCTTGACCCTGAATTGTATCGGCTCTTCATTCGGGAAAACGACATGGAGCTGGACGCGAGATTACACAGAGCGGCTCGTTCAGACAAGCTAGGAGATAGGCAGATGCAGCGTATGAGAGTTGATCTTCTTACGGATATCTGTACGTATGCGCGCCGGCGCAATCAAAGTAGGAAAAGCAATGTAAAACATCAGACAATCAACACGTCTTGGCTTCGCCTCTTCGCAGATTGACCTACCTTTCCCTTCTCCTTCTCTGCGTCTTTGATGTCTGGCTTTTGGGGCGTTTCTTCGCTCATGTCGGCGCGCGTCTATCAATCAGAAGTGAGAGCAAGCACAACAGCGGCTGCAAGCTGATGCCAGCCAGCCAGCCCAGTTTACTATAAGATCAGAAGCTTGTTTAAGCAGTTGTATATACATGTATTAACCCTGGATTCATACGTTTAGTCTCGCTTTCAAAGCTTTGTGTTAATTGACCTTTCCTTCTCAACCTGTTCTTCATCCCATCTCCATCCTCCAACATCCAGAAACAGAGGTCTGTTGAGCCTTTCGAGGACTAGGGACACACACTATCAAGCATCAAGAGACAGCGAATTAGGCCCTAGACAGCCAGCCAGATCAGACTGAGACCATGTCGGACAACGAGGAGCAGCAAGAGACAAAGCAGGCCGGCGACGACCATATCAACAGTGCGCTCAATCCATAAGGGAAGATACCATGCTGCAAGGCCTGATTGATTGCCCTTTCTTCCCATGTCATTCTGATCTCCCAGTCAAAGTCGTCGATGCCCAGCACGCAGAGACTTTCTTCAAGGTGAGCGATGATTACAAGCAGCTGCGATGATTATAGGTCATCTCATATTCGCCAACTACTCGCAGATTAAGATGTCGACAAAGCTGGGAAAGCTCATGAACGCCTTTGCCGACAGAAACGGTGAGCCGTTATCCTTCTGAAAGCAAGGCAAACGCAGTGCTGATGCGTATCTAAACAAGGTCTGGAGAGGTCGACGGTAATGCTCTTACGCTCGTGAATCCACCCTCGACTGGACGCTGAATCGCTGCATTCAGGTCAAATTCTTGTATGACGGCGCGCGTATAATGGCGGACGATACGCCTGCAAAGTTGGAAATGGAAGACAACGACTCTATCGATGTGGTGATTGAGCAGGTGGGCATCCGTTCGCTTCTCCGTGCTTGTTTATCATCCGCTAAAACAGCCCCATGTCGTTCATCAGGTCGGAGGCTCGCTGTGAACAGGCTCGTCGACATGGCACACTGTTCCTGTCTATCATATGCTCTACGCCCGCATGCCTGTGTCGTTATTAGTCTGTCGCCCCACTAGCTGTAATTCCAGGTTCTGAACCTCAAGCCGTATCAGGCGCCTAGCATCATGCGCAAGCCGTGTGCTAGCATGTCTTAGTCAATTGCTTTGTCGTATTTCGGCGCGATGGCCATGCTTTGGATGCTGTGTCTCTGCCATGCGCAAGAACGTCATGCACTGCTTGAAACCCGAAGGCGTGAAATGTAAACCGATTATCACACGTTCCTTCTTTGCCTTCCTCTCAATCGTACAACAGAGCACAACACATCCGAGCATGGGTTGCCGCCCCAGCAAGGTGAGATCCAGCTTGACCATTCATAGTGGTTCATCACGCTAATGTCGTGGCGCGTATCAAGTCTACAAGGAATAGCTACAAGTCACAACAGCATGCAGCTGTTTACAATGAGAAGAACAACAAGAAAAAGGTTAGTACGATTCCTTTCAGCCCTTTCGCGACATCTGCTAAGCGAGGTATCGTGTACAACAGAGGGCTAAGAACTGGGACTACGCTGGAGAGGGCGTAGGCGCCACGAGCGATCTCATCACTTCTGGCAGTCACAGCCATCATCATGGAAGTAGCGGCTGGTTTGGAGGACACGGCCACAGTCATGGACATGGAGACGGCGGTGGATTCAGCTGGGGAGGAGGCGATTCAGGCGGCGGAGGAGGAGGAGGAGGAGACGGAGGGGGTGGAGGCTGCAGCACCTAGACTTACTTCTTTTTCGTCTCAATCCGCGTCAGATACGTTTTTCCTTAGGATCGCGCCAGTTTACCGAAGTATGAAGGATAAGTATATGTCGATGTATATGTCTTAGCCGTCTCCAAACATGTAGCAATACATTTTCTTCTATTTTTCGGATATACTCGCCTGATGTAGCTTCAATAAAACAGACCGGGTAATCGACGATCTGGGCGGAGCCGAAACTGCTAAGGCATGCTCGTTCACGATATTGGGATGTTTTGATGACCTTGCAGTAGAAATGTGAGAGTCTTGATTGATCAGCGAGCCAAGAAGTCGGGCATACGGAAAGGTCGATCTGATGGCAAAAGCCATTGGCAGGTATCGAGGAAGAGAGAAGGATATGTTCTTGTGTGATTGAGCAATAGGTAGATGCCATTTGCGACTCGTCAAAGACACCGAGATTTCGTATTCTTCTCAGGTTTAAATTCAGGCTGGGAAGACGTCTGGAAAGCTTGAGAGTGAGACCGGACATGTTCCAAGTATACGACACGCGCTGCGTGATCTTTTGCGCAAGAATGTCAGCACGAGGAGGCAGCCGGCCGCGGTCATTGAGAATGTGACATGTCTGAAATGCGAGACGCGACTGGCTGATAAATTGAGAACGCACATTCTTGCCTTCCTGTCCTCTGCACCATCTCAAGAAATCGCGCGAAGGCTTTATCTCATCATCTCACACTATTGAAGATGGGTTGCCGACCGAGCAAGGTAATAATGAACTTTGTTTGCTCTCTTATCACGCTGACGTAACGGGTTCTACACTGTGGTCCACGAGAAATAGCTCGAAAGCACAACAGGCTCCACACGCACATAGCGGGAGCAAGAAGGAGGAGGTTGTTAGCAAAGCATCGGCAACCAAGCCCGTCAACCTCCTTCACCATGATCACTCCAAGAAGCAGGAGGTCCTCAGTCCGACGACGACAAAGCCTCAAATCTCTGTAAAGCGCCCTGTAAAACGAGAGCCGCAGACTGCGAAGTCCGAGCTCGTCAGCAACGGTGTAGTAGGCATGAGCGATCTCTTCCTGTCCACTTCTACTGGAGACTCGAAAGGACACGACCATCTCCATCATCAGCATCACAATAACCACCACCACGCAGGAGGCGCAGGCATCACCAGCCACGATCATAGCGCTGGACACAGTCACTGTTATGGTCACACAGACTTTGGCGGGCATAGCTTGGGAGGGCACGATATGGGAGGAGGAGGGGGAGGAGACCATTCAGGCGGAGGTGGAGGCTGCGATTGATCTGCTTTCTCTTGTATCGTTGCATGGCTCTTCACTTTTAGAACATGCTTTCGAAGTGTACGTTGATGTATTTCATGTAGGCTCTTGAGCATCTACCTAGAATTTGACTGCTTGTTTCTAGTTTCCGTATAGCTGAAATTTATAGCTTTGATCGTTGAATTTGCGGAACAGCGGGAGCCGAGCTGAGTAGCTATACCCCTTTGACACAGGAGGCAGATAATAATAAGCTCGTGTGAGTCGGCGATTCTCACTCCTACAGCCGGTCGGTCAGGTCGGCTTGGACTGTCTGATTTCAGAAAATGCAGGCTAGCAGGAAGCATGAGATGCGGGCGAGTCCAACAACGTGTGATCGCTGAGCAGGCGTGTTGTCGTCTCTTCTGTCCTACTGCAGATCACACCGCTCGGAACGCCCGAATATCTTGGTCTTTCTAGGGACGAGTTCGCTTTGGATAGAGCAGGTTTTCTTGGTGGTACATAAGGCATGGTGTTCACATGCTTGACTTGCGCTGAGATCTGTACTCTCTGGCTGCTTGTCTAGAACGCGAGCCGCTACAGACGACACTCTTGAGCTTGTGCACCAAAGACAGTGTGTATACGGCTATTCAAGGCTGATCACGATTGTTGCACTTCGTATGCAGCCATAGTACGTTGGAGAAACTCTTGCGCTCCTTGATCTTACACGAATTGGTCGGAGTCCGATAGGCCGGTCACCGTCATGCAATGCCCCTTACATCTCTTCGAACTATCTCGCTTGTAAGAAGTACTCTACAAGATCAACATGGGTTGCCAAGCAAGCAAGGTATATCCTTAGAACGTCTGCTTGCATCATTGCGTAAGAGGCTGACTTAGTACCTGTGTAGTCTGCCCAGGATGGCTACAACGTGAATCAGGGTACATTGGCTCAAGACAAGCGCAAGCAGCAGCAGGTTAGTTTAGACTTCGTGGCGCTGAATGCAGGGTCCTGCTTTCTGAGAAATGCTTACATGGGCCCATGTATTCCTATGCAGGAATACTATGCCGTCTTGCATGGTAATGTGGGAGGAAACGCTTTCACCACTTTCTTTCACCCTTCAAGAGATCGGAAAGGGCACGGCCAAAGTATAAACCCTAGAAGCAGCGGGCGTAGCTATGGAGCTGGAGACGGCGGCGGCTTCAGTAGTGGATACAGCGGTGGAGCAGGATGCTGACAGTGACTGCTGTTGCTCGACCCCACCTCAATTCGTCAGAATCAAGGCAGCTCACCATATTCGCAAACTCTGCCGTGGAATGGCATCCTTGCGAATGGGTACCATCAGAGACTTCTTCCTTATTTACAATTACGAGAGGTGGTCAAACATGGCGGCAGGCAGGAAAGGCCATCCAGAGGATTTATAGCGATTCGGGAGCGAGGATTGCGGCGGATTTCGACGCGATGGTGTAGCCGTTGATCGGTAAGTTTGGATTAGTACAAGTCGTTGGTATTAATTACCTAGCAGAAAAGCATGGATGGGAGCTGAAGTCGACCTTGACAGGAACGAGATCCGTAGGAACAGAGTTGCTTTGGCAAGCGCGTGGCACAGCGGAACTCCCATAGACTTGTGGTTAGAGAGGGACGGTGCCGGTAATGGTGGTTACGGTCAAGCAGGCTCAAGCGCCCGGCCGTCGAGGTCCGCCAGCGGTTGGTGCGTGAAGCGATTTCTCCTCTGCCGGCGGCATCCTCCATCAGCTCTCCTTCTCACTCCACTCATCTCAGAAGCCTCATCTGTCGCTCACCTCAGGCATTGAAGGCGCTGTTATACGATCGGCTCCTTTTCTAGCAAGGTCAGCTAAATCGGGCGACATCGACAGGCGGATGCATACTGACTTGTGAGATTGATGATCAGTCTCACCAGGATGACGAACAGTACCGACCGGCAAATTACCCTCATCAAGGCGGAGACAATGAATCGGTATGTCTTGTGCAGTCGCTGCCTCCTTGCTGGTCCAGATGACTGACCACGGTCCTGACTGCTTCACAACATGTTCAGCGATACGAGATGGATGGTACGCGGCGGACCCAGACGCAACAAGGCGAAATCCCGAAAGATTTTGGAGGAGGATGGGTTGGGTGAAGTCAGTCGAGGTGGAAGGCATCCCAGTAATCCATCAACACGCATCAATCTTCAGACAGTCTACGGTCGTTCAGCTCTATCGCATAACTCTCTCAGCTCTATCGTATGATTCCTCGGCCAAACATCCCAAGGCTTGAAAGATGCATAACTTCCTCCACTGTTCGGAGTGTGTCATAGTCGTGTAGAACAGCGATTCAATTATCGCAGCAGTAATTCACAGTCTTGCGGCTAGTCACTGAACAGCTCTGCATTGGCTAAAGACAGCACAATGATACGTCGAGGTCTCATTTGCGGCACAGGCAGGAAATGTCGAAGATCATGTCACTTGCTCCGATTATTAGCAGCATCTCTTGTCTTCCTGCCTCCGCCAGATCAGTTGACTGAAGGAGTGCGTAGGTGGGCTCTGCATCATGATGACCGCGATAGAACTGAGACACTTCGTTTCTTCTTCTCCATCGTGTTCGCATGAGCATCGAGCATCCAGCAGACGGACCCTCCGCTTAGACAGGTGAACGGTCTTGCTGCTCATTTGACGTACGGTAGAAGCTAGAGTAGTGCTCCGAGACAAGCGCTGTTGACGAAACGACCCGACTATTGATTATTTGTCATAGACGCCATGCTTCTCGGAGATGTGCAAGTACCCCAAGCTACTTTAGCTTAGCGTGCCAAACAAACCAAGCGTCACCGCTAGGCTCTTAGTCGCTTTTTTCCTGCGTATAAAAGGCAAATGGAACCCTCACGGAACCTCTCTCTTCTTCTCATTCATCCCTTTAATCAACTCCCGTGCCCAGAATCTTCCAAACATCTGCCATCAAATATGGGTTGCGGCATCAGCAAGGTGTGTTAGTGTCTCCAAGACCGTCAAAGAATCCACTGACTTGTGTTATTCCATTCAGTCAAGTTACGAGGAAGAACTCTACCGTAGTCTCACATCGTCTGGCCTGATACAGGAACCCAAACAGGTTCGTCCGTCCCTCCTTGCAGCCGCAAGAGATAAGAGAGCTGATTCGATAAAGCAGTCGATGCAGATCGTACATTTCGATGAGAAGAGCCAATATAGCACGCAGCCGACGACAGAAGAGAAGAAGCGCGAAGCACCCAGAGACTTCGGAGGAGGTTGGATTGGCTAGACACAGCAGTCGCACCCAGATGACATATTCAAAGAAGAGAGCAGCATAATAATTCTGTACAGGCTCGGCGACAGACGCAGGAGGAGACCCCAGAGTAGGCCATCGAAGCTTGCTGGCGGAACCAGTGTAGGAACATTGGCCCTGGAACACCACAGAGCAGGACCTCGAGGTGTGGTATGATAGTAGAAACCGCAATTCCGGTACCCATCAAAGCCTGAAAGCATTGTAGGGGTCGCATCGTAGTCCGTAGATTTCCAAGAAACACATTCGCTTATAGAATCCAGTTTGGAACATTGAAAGGATCATCTTGCACATCGATATAATCTGCTTGCCTCTGTCCGTGAACGGTTCGACAAAGCCGGAGTCCATCCAAGGCAGAAGTAGGGTCGGAGTCTTCCTTGGACTAAGGCACTTCGCTCTGTTTCGCGACAACTCAAATCAAACTATTTACAAGTGAGATATCGCACACAGAATGAGTAGCGAATCATGAGAGCCGCGACTGACTGGTGGCTCTGCAGTGTCGCTTTCTCATCCTATGATCACCTCCGACTCGAACGGCGAGCTTTGGTCAGCTTCAGCGCTTTCCCCTTGATGCCGACGTCGCAAAATATATGGGTCTAATGCTGATGTCTATAGGTTCGCTGAGAAGAGTTCCCAATGGCCTGGTCAAGCTATGAGCCTACGGGTCAAAAAGATCCTGCACACCGAGCAGAGCAAGTATCAGGTGCGCCGAATCGATGATCGATCTTACAGTACCCATCTGATGTTGTTTACACATTTCTGCGGTGTCAGGACGTGCTCGTCTTCGAGTCGACAGACCATGGAAACGTATTGGTTTTGGACGGTGCCATCCAATGCGTCGAGAATGACGAGTTCTCATACCAAGTTAGTCTTGGCACCTATGTGACATGCTCAGGAGCCATTAGCTAACGTTCTGTGATCAGGAAATGATTGCCCATCTCCCGCTTAATTCGCATCCAAACCCACAATCCGTTCTGGTCATTGGTGGAGGAGATGGAGGAGTTCTGCGTGAGATCCTCAAGCACCCTTCTGTCAAGGACGCGACCCTTTGCGACATCGATGAGGCCGTGCCTCGAGTCAGCAAGCAATACCTGCCGCACATGTACAAAGGTTTCGAGGATCCTCGAGTAACTCTGCACATAGGAGACGGCTTCAAGTGGCTAGCCGACAAGAAGGGACAGTACGATGTCATTATCACCGATTCCTCGGATCCCGTCGGTCCTGCAAATTCGCTGTTCGAGAAGCCCTACTTCGTTTTGCTGCAAGAAGCACTCAAGCCAGGTGGTCACATCTCTACCCAGGGAGAATGCATGTGGCTCCATCTTCCCCTCATCACCAACGTTCTCAGCACGATGAAGACGCTCTTCCCCGTTGTCGAGTACGCTTACTGCTCCATCCCTACATACCCCTCAGGCAATATGGGATACGTGCTCTGCAGCAAGGATGCATCGCACAACCTCAAGAAGCCTCTGCGAACCGTCGAAAACTGCAGGTACTACAACAACAAGGTCCACGAAGCCGCCTTCGTTCTCCCATCCTTCGCGCGGACCGCTGTAGAATCTGCAAAGCCCCCCTCTGACAATACCAATGCAGCTGCCGGTCAAGCCGAGAAGGTCCTCCTGCTCGGCTCCGGTTTCGTTGCTCAGCCATGCGCAGAGTACGTACTTCGCCGCTCCGAGAACAGCCTTACTATTGGTGCGCCGCACTTTACGGTTTACATGACTTTAGGGACTTGGCTAATACGGTATGCTTACAGCCTCCTCGAATATTGACAACGCAAAGGCTCTTGCAGCTCTCCTTCCCAGAGAAGCGCAAGTTGCAGCCGTCAACGTCCAGGATCCCTCATCCTTGGATTCGCTTGTTGAGCAGCACGATCTTGTCATCTCCCTTATCCCTTACATCTACCACGCCGATGTCATCAAGTCCGCTATCAAGTTCAAGAAAAATGTAGTCACCACTTCTTACGTCTCTGATGCAATGAAGGAGCTCGAGCCAGAGGTCAAGAAGGCAGGGATCGTCGTCATGAACGAGATCGGTCTTGACCCAGGTATCGACCACTTGTACGCCGTAAAGACAATCGATGATACCCACAAGGCTGGAGGAAAGGTCAGCGATACCATTTTCGTATGAAATTCAATGCTGACAGTGTGGTCAACCAGATCAACTCCTTCATCTCATACTGTGGTGGTCTTCCAGCTCCTAGCGCGGCTGGCAACCCTCTCGGATATAAGTTCAGCTGGTCTTCCCGAGGAGTCCTCCTCGCTCTGCTCAACAGCGCCAAATTCTACCAAGCGGGCGAGATGGTCTCCGTAGAGGGCAAAGACCTGATGTCGCAAGCCAAGCCTTACTTCATCAACCCTGCTTTCGCTTTCGTCGCATATCCCAACCGTGATTCCACAAGCTTCCGCGAGAAGTACAAGATTCCCGAAGCTGGAACCGTCATCCGAGGTACTCTGAGATATCAAGGCTTCCCAGCATTCATCAAGGCTCTTGTTGAGATCGGCTTCCTTGACGAGTCCCAAAAGGACTACTTGAAGCCTGGCACGAGCGCGACCTGGGTAAGCAATGCTCTCTCTCTCCTGCAAATATACTCATTAAACATAATATATTCAGGCCGAGGTGACGCAGAAGGCAGTCGGTGCCAAGTCAACCTCCGAAGAGGATCTTGTTGCCAAGATCTCCTCTCTAGCCGATTTCTCCGACGTTTCAGAAGAACAGCGTATCATCCAAGGACTGCGCTGGATCGGTCTCTTCTCAGACTCGGCAGTAACGGCTCGAGGATCCCTGCTAGATACCCTTTGCGCAACGCTTGAGGAGAAGATGCAGTACGAAAAGGGAGAGAAGGATATGGTCATGCTGCAACACAAGTTTGAGATCGAGAACAAGGACGGCAGCAAGGTCACGCAGACGTCAACTCTTCTCGACTATGGCGCTCCGTTCCACACTGGCGAAGGTCCATCTTCCATGGCCAGATTGGTCGGCGTACCATGCGGTATCGCGACGCAGCTCATCCTCGATGGCAAGATCAGCACACCAGGTGTCCTTGCGCCGTACGAGCGTGATCTTGTTGACCTTTTGATCGCAGAGGTAGAAAAGGAGGGCATCACCATGGTAGAGGCCTTCCTATAGATCAGTTGTTGCGTAATTATATAGAATAGTCAGTGCTCTCTGCAAGACTGACGATGTGTACAGAGCATCAAAACCGGTCTTTCGCTGAGTCAGCTCAACCCTGCGCATCCACGGCCGCAGCCTCTTCCACAGACAGTACCCGATGCTCATGAAGCCAGTTCATACAACGAGCTCGCAGTCGCACTTTTACGCGACTTCTTCCTTCAGCTCTCGTTCATGGGCGACTATTTTTCGGCTCGATCACATTCCTCGGCGGGGTACTGATTTCAGGCTTTTGATTTTCTGCCGCAGAACTCAGAGCGACGCACGCGATCACTAATGTGTTGAACATCTACGTTGGAGCTTAGGCAGAAGAAAAGCAGCAGAGCTGCGTATGTAGCTGAAGGGTTTCTTTTCCTCCAGTCTGGTTTCAAACGGGACTGCTTTACTGCAAGCTCCCGCCGACAAACATAGCACAACACCGAAAGCGCCAACATAGTCTTGCCAACCTCCCAGCTAACCCGACGCAACTGTCGAGCGTTTTCACCGTGCTATCGAAACCAACTCCCAGCGCAAATATCTCGTGCCTTGTGAAGAAGGGTACGCAGCGTTGCAGGCCAATCTTCGCAATTCGTACTGACATCTTTGTAGCATGCGCTGGTCAAGAGCTTCAGCTCTTTTTGTCCTCCTGGCCGCCTCAGGATCTGCAACAGCCCAGTCCGTACAAGGTGCTCCTACTGAAGGCGCACAATCTGTCCCAGTGATAGACGGAGCAAGTGCAACACCGAACGTCCCTCGACAAGGCGTGCCCTCGAGCGTTCTATCTGGAGCAGAAAGTGTACCTGTCACGTACAACGATGGTCTGTACACTCCGTGGACACCAACGAGTGAAGCCGTAGCTACCCAAGCGTCAGTACAGGAAACGCAAGCCACCGTCCAGGCACTGGTGACAGCCTCGCCTGCTTCCAGCATATACCTGCAGCCAACGACTGCTGCAAGTCCCGCCGTCACCATATCTACCCTCTCAACAGACACAGCAGAGTCTTCTGAAGCATCTACCGAAGCTTCGACATCGACTGCCTCTTCAAGTACTTCATCGTCGACATCCTCACCCGTATCCACATCCTCCTCTTCGTCGTCGATATCGTTCGCCTCGCGAACGACCAGATCGACTTCAACATTGGCTTCTGCTACATCAGTCAACGACAAAGCCGACATCTCTTCCGGGCCCCACGGTCAGATGATGACGGTCCTTCCGGTGGTCTTGTCGCTTGGTGTACTTGCACTCCTGATGGGCATACTTCTTTTCTTTGTATGGCGGAGACGGCAGCGAAAAAGACGTATGCTGGAAAGCAGGCGCTACAACGATGATGATGCAGAGAAGGCCAGCTTCAGATACCCTGGCGGTGCGCACGAGGACGATGAATACATGGAAGACGAGGAAAAGGGCCCTGGATCTTGGACCACATTTCAACAGACCCCGCTGTACGATGATGCCGAAAAGGGTTCCGGCATGGCAGGACTTGGCTCAGCAGCTTCACCAGTCTATCGGATGAATGAGCAGAGGGAATCGTCTGAAAGAGGCTGGCAGTGGGGAGCAGCTCAGCCCAATAACGTTCTGAGGCAAAGTCGAGGTCCTCTGCCAAGCACGCCACAAGCCGCATCTACAGACCTGCAGAGAGCAGAAACGCTCGAATCCCTGCATGCCGACCTGGACGCCATGATAGCAGAATCAAGGACTGGGTATGAACCACGCCAAGCATCAGAAGACACCGGAGGTGCACTAGGACGAACCGCTTCAGCCATCTATTCATCCTTGTCTGGTCGAGGAAAGCGCTTCGGCAGCAGGGCAAGCTCTCGCAGTGCATACAGCAGTGGTCCAGGGTCGTGGAACGAGCATGGAGTGTGGGAGCTAGAAACGGACTTGGACAATTCAGACGTGAAGAAGAAGCGAGCTTCCTCGATGCAAGACCGCTCAGACGATGAGCGTGGCCAAGGGCGGCCGCTGCTTGCATGTGTGGACGAGACGCCACGCAAGAAGGGCTATTCAACGTACACGCCGCCTGAAAGCCCTTCGAGGAATAGCGGAAGGGATTACGCAGACGACGACACAGCTATGACAGTTGCTGGAGGATCTAGCATGCAGTATTCGTTCTCTGACGGCGCTACAGCTCCTTTAAGACGGGTCACTCTGCGAGACAATCCTGTTCCGGCATTCAGTCCATCAACTGCTGGAGGCGCGACACCGCGGCGCTGGCGCTCAAAGACTCTCAGTCAGAGTGACTGTGACTCCCCTTCTCTCTACTCACCTTCCACCAATGGGCACGGCGCCTTTTCACCGCCCACAGCTCTGCAACCTGGGAGGTCGCCAGCTCTAGGAAGTCGTCCTGCATCTCCTGCCATTCAGACACATCCCTACTACAAGGCATACAACCAGCCGAGCAATGCTCCGCTCACGCAAAGCACCAAAAGCGGTACGACGTATTCTCTAAGCGGGATGGCAGGATTGCTCTACAACAAGGACGCTACTCCAAACGATGCCAGCTATACCGATCTCCCTCCACGCAAGCCGCGCAGGAAGTCAACACTCGCAAAGACAAGACCGGACATTCCTGGTGTGACGGTAACACCTGCCTCATCAGCCGATACGCATAACCCACACAGAGCGGTGAGCAGAGTCATACAGCAATCGCGGGCCAGAGGCAGTAGTATCAGCAGCCAATCAAGCGGAAACAGCGCTCCCAAACAACCATGGGACTCCAGGATCCGCAGCGAGCTACGAGAGAGTACAAGCAGCGGGTCTTCGATAGACGAGCTACTGAGTAATGTTCTGGGAAGTACCCGCTCGCCGGCATGATCGTTGTGAGCAATCTTTGGGGGTGTGTCGTTTTCGCGTGCTTGTGTAGCGGACACTTTCGTATTATGTATTATCTTAGAACTTTCAGAGTCACCTCCTCCCGGCTAGTACTCAATCCAGTTTTCCGCATTTACTGTGTATATACTGCAAAACTCGTTTGGATTCCTGTCCGCCTACGCCAAGGATCTCCTCCGGACGTTCCCTGATAATCGAGTATCAGCTACTACGTTCAATAGCTACTCATGTGAAGCGCTTACCCATCGGAATTTGTCCGTTGTCTATCCGCGCCAGCCTCGATTCTGGTACGACGAGCAATTAGATCGTTCACAGCCATATCGAATTGAGTCACGGCCTACAGTACTACAGCTGCCTCTGCGTGTCCACTCTCGACAGCTGGGAAGACGTCAGCCGGCCAGTCACATCATTGAGGCATCGTAAGACCTACCTAAATGCAAAGGTGTATTTCCGGCTCTGTCCTGGAGATTGAGACGGGGCTTCTTGAACGATCCAGTAGACTCGGAAGCCAGTATTAATCGGATGAAAGGGATAGCGCCCGTAGTGGCAGCGCGATGTAGCGGCAGCTGATTTGCTTTATCTCGCGCATTGATGTCTGCGCCTTTGCTGATCAGAAGCTGGCCTATCTCCATCTTTCCTTTGCTAGCTGCATAGTGTAATGCTGTCTGGTCTCTATCGTTGGCTGCTGTCACATCTGCACCTGCACCGACTAGTTCTTTGACGGCATCCAAGTTTCCGGCACTGGCTAGGAAATTACGCAGACATTAGCTAACGAAGCCTTCATAAGAAGAAAGCCTCTGAGACAGGCAACCTCACTTGCGATGATGAGGGATGTCCAGCCCAATGTATCTCTAGCATCGATATCCGGGTTGTACTGCAACACAGCTTGCACGGTTTCATGGGATCCAGAGGCTGCTGCATTAGCGAGCGGCGTTCTTCCATCCTGCCAGAGCGCGTAAGCTAGTGGTTCACAAGAGCTTGTCGAGCCGTCGATGATCTGGCAGGCCTGCCTACTGCATCTTTCTCGTTGACGATACCAGGGTTTTCAGATAAGGCTTGGGTCAGAAGTCGAGCTTGTCCTTCTCTCGCCAAAGCATGAACATCAGACGGCATTGCGCGCTGGAGGTTTCAGCTGCTGGTTGCTTTCGGTCAATCCAGATGTGAAGGGATGCTTGAACGACAGACACTATCTCTCAAACGAGGTCGTTGGCTGATGAGTCACAGTTGGAAGAGGCTCAAGCCTTGACGCGCAAGTGCTTTCGATACAACTCCTATTTCCGACGTAAGCTGCTTTCTGGATTGCGAAGGGATCGGATATCATGGCCCTCCAGTCACTCATCTGGCACACTTCATGTCTCCTTGTTGGGCGCTGTAGCAGCTACTGATCCGAACTGACTGTCCGAAGACCGACCTCGATGCCCCTTGTCCAGCCTGATCACCGAATAATTGTGTGCTCCTTTGTGTTCGGTAGGTTATGCAGCCATCTTCCGTATGGAATCTCGACCAAACTTCCACTCTGGCGCATCTGGACCGTCAGCTTCGTACTGACAAATGCTGATCCTCCGCCTCTCTGACAAACAATCTTTGACGAAGAGCATGGTTCTTCACACTGTCTCCTTCGACTCTCAACAACATCCGACATGTGGAATGAGTACACGCCTCCAAATTCGCCAGGCTATGCGGAAGACGCCTTCCTGAAGCCTCGTTTCACCAAGACACGTTCTACTTTGATGAAAGGTAGATTCGATGCCAGTTGAATTGTCTAGATCCTGTTTGATGAGGGAAGCAGAACGAAGCTCGACCTACTATGCAGATCTCGCTTCCCGTACCAGGCAAGCGGAGACCGTATCGGGAAGCGAACTAGAGCATGGATGGGCTGCAACAGCGAATGCCTTGCACGTAACGTCCAGGCCTTCGCTGGTCAAGCATGGCCTTCCAGTACCACGTAGGCTGGCCTAAGTCGAGCCTCTGTTCTCATTTCACATCTGACTCTTCCTGTCAGCGCTACCCGCACATCATGGCAATGCCTCCCTAGCCGAGCTGGTCGCTATTGATAACAAGGAGAACAGTCCAGGTGAATGGGAAGAGCAAGCAGCGGCCGCCGAACCTAGGATGAATATTCGCTGGACCCTATTTGCCTGCCTGGGTCTCACGAGAAGAGGAATGCCTAAAGATCATGATACTCCTATCTCGGAGAAGCGCCCTTCATTGCAATCGTCAACTGAGCTCCAAGTCCATCGCGATGCCAGGCACAAGTTCCTCGCCAAGAGACAGGCTCGAGGTAGCATCATGTACGACAAGGGTAAGTCAAAATACGATCACCTCCCGCAAGCGATCGTGTCTGAAACGCTGCAGCAGAGTCCGGCGTTGCGCAAATTCCGCGTAGGTTGCACGAGTTGCTGAGACAGCTCTTTCTGATTTCCTTTCGTTCATGAACATCAGTATATGCGGCTCCTCGTGCGGCACAGGTCGCTGGAGCACCGGCCCTATCATCCTTTGCTCCCAGGCCGCCTCTGGCAGGTCAGGCGAAGCGCGCATCTTGGGCATCATGGACTAGTCAGGCGCCCGTATCGAAAGCCTCTGCCACGGTGGACGCAGACGGAAATGTTATAAGCGTGAACAAACGGCAGTCATATACAAGGGACAAAGGCAGGTTCAGTAGATTCCTTGATGCCGATCATTCGCACCCTCTACCGCCGTTACCTCCACTTCCACATCAGTACAAGCCTTAGGCAGTGCACATTCAGTCGCAATGTAGAATAGCTCAAGGGTAAACACCGACGTAGATTCGATGTCCAGGTCCATAAGCGTCAAGCTCGTCCTTTAACGCTCGTTCTACAGCCAATGATATTGATCATGCACTCGTCTGCGTAATATCGGCTATTTGCGAGGAGCCTTTGTAAGGAGGCGCATCAAGCTTATACTTTTCCGCGATTTGGCTGCAATGGTAGCATTAGTATGCCGAAGACCAGTTTCGCTGAATACTGACGGTGGAACAAAGCGACCTCCAAGGTAGTGTTTGCCTTTGTAAGACTGGACGCCGTTTTTGGGTGCGGTCAATGAAACCAGTACGGCTGTTGAAACAGATCAGCACTCGAAACTGTTGTATCGGTCGTCAAATTACATGGCACGAAGAACTTTCCGGACGGATCGCCTTCCTCGACCGTCCAGCCAGAAGGGATATCTACAGACACGATTGGCTTGTTCGTCTGCTTGAGCGCTGCAATCACAGTATCGAAGGGTGGTCTGGGATCTCCATGGAAGGAGAAGCCAAAGATGGCATCCATAACTACATCGGCACCGTCAAGAGCATGCTGGAATTCTTGCTCAGATTGTCCGATTTCCGGGATGGACAGGTTCAGGCATTGCTTCCTCAATTTCTGATAAAAGTCATTACTGCCTTGCTTGGGATAGTAGAGCAGAGGTTTGTATCCAAAATGGAATAAATGCCTAGCTGCCACCAGTCCATCACCGCCCTTGATGGATGGCAGAGGTCAAGTCTTCAATCAGATACAGTCTAGATCTAGACTGTGTATCGTACCTGATTGCCAGGGCCACAGCAGACAAGTACGTTGCGATACTTGTTCGCATCGGGATAGGCATCCTGGAGAGCTTGCGCGCAAGATAGTCCAGCTAGCTCCATCAGCTGGCACGTAGAGTATCATATTCAGTTGCGGAGGCTGTTGGAAAGTGTCAAAGTCAGACGCGGACCTGTTCGAGCTTGAAGCCCCCTTCGTCCGACATCAGATCTTGGTCCAGTTGTTGAGCATCTTTCTGTCCAAGATAAGCTGGCATTGTATAGTGTCGATGTGAACGGAAGGTAGTAGGAGCGACGCGCCGAAGATTGGCAAGCATTCAATTGGGATTAGTCAGTCCGACATTAGTTCTACAACGAGAATCAATAATGCGAGTCTACGATTCAACGTAGAGTATCTGGCCTCGTGTGCTTTCTTGGCTCCAATCCGCTTGCAAATCTGGAATGCCCAAATATGCTTTCATGGATACAGGTCTATAGATCCAGATATGACCACTCTCCAGACCAGCAAGGTCGTACGTAGTACGCGTAGGTGGCTTTCCTTGGCTTTGCTCAATGACTTCTAGGATCGCTACGGACCAGGGTGCAATCTCTTCGCCATCCTTTGGCTGCGTATTGGCTGCAGGATCTTCGGGTGCATAGGCTGTGAGGGATTGGTAAGCTTTAAGCTAAAACATGTAGAAAATGACTTGCCTTGGACGATGATACCTGTATGCTCTGGCGCGCCTAACTCCGACCAGCCTCGCCCATCGCTTGTTCTGACCCTAGCCTTCCGCCATTCTACAATGTCGCCTCGCCGCACCGCAGTGTCGCCCTGGAATGGTGAGTTAGTGGTATTTGCGATACATTAAGCAATCAAACGTACTCCTCGCCAGATTCCTAGTTGGTCCCGTTTGCAGTCTTTTCCATTGGCCGATCCCGCGAAGACGAGATGACCATGCGTTCGCGAGATTGAAGGCACAGGGGTCTCGAGGTTCACCAGTGATTTCAGTGCTTCATTGGCCATCGACCAACATTCGCCGTCGCCGATCGGGACGCCTTTCCTCTCCGCCTGTTCAGCAAACTGAGCCACCTGTTCCCCATACGTATAACAAGCGTCCCAAAGGTCTTCTGCTGCGAAAGGTCCTGGACTGTCCATGTACTTTGCCTGCTTGGTGACTGTGTTTGGGAAGTCTGGCGCATGTTCTCGGAGGAGGTCCCATTCAACTCTCCACCATGCAATAGAGAGATCAGAAAAGAGAGCGGAGCCTGTCAGCGTCTTGCGGGTGCCTATCTGCTGCCAGGACGCTGTGACTGCGACATCGCGCCGACCTTCCAGTGTGGGAGGAGCTGGAGAATCGCCGGTGAACCAAGCAGAGTCCCAGTGCGCAGATGGAGAGAAGTAGTAGGCGAGATCTTGTGCGTGGCTAGTGCCTCTGCTGGGAGCAGGAAACCGATATTGGCCATCTTGCGAGCCTGGAGCTTGTGTTGTACGGGCGGCAGAATACTTGCGGAGGCTAGCATCAGCTTTTATATCGCAAGTTGCGCATGCTCGAGCTCGACTTACAGTATTCGAGACAGGGTGATTTGGTGCAGGACCCTTTGCGCGTGTGTTGTCAGCATAAGCTGGTGGATGTCTTGATGAAGCTGCAGTGTGGCTCCCAGCGTGGCTTCCGCGACTGAACACCTACAACACTAATCAGCTTCAATGCTGTGCTCCGGCTCAATAAAGCTGAGCATTACCGCATCAAAGGCCTTGAAAATAGAGTCCTTATCCGCTTGTCGCAGGTTGCGCCAATCTATCCTTTGATTATCTGGGTTCTGTGTGTCTGCATTCGGAGTAACTATGTGCTCGTTTTGAGGCGACCGTCTTGGCGGTGGAGCCGGTGCCGTATTTCTGACTGGTGCAGCAGCAGGAACATGGATGGAGGAAGAAGTCTGAGGCTTCGGTCTGACTGGAGGTGCAGATGTAGATGCAGCAGGAGGTCTGTAGCTGCTCGAAGAACTGGGTGACGAGTATCGATCATTCAAGTCTTTGGCTCTCGACTTCAACGCAGCGGGCTTGAGCTCCTTCTGCAGCGCGTCGACACTAAAGTTCATGTTCTTGAAGCGGTCCATACTGGCTGGCGAGGTGTTCTCGGATGAGATTACGAGAAGGACAAGAAGGTTCACGCGGGTTACAACATGATCTTGCCTACAAGAGATTGGAACCCATTACGGCGAGAAAAATGCAAGCATGCACACTCTGATGTCTACTTAAAGCTGCGCTGGCTTTGCCTTGCGAAGCTGGATCGCCTGTACTGGATCCACCGGAAGCTGTCACGAATGCTTGTGAGCAATGTATCCGAAGCTCAATAAGCAGCATGAACCCACGCCCGGAAACACTTCCATCAGCCGCAGTACCGGACTTTCTGCTGACGTACGCCCGACAGTCGCGTATGCTGAGGAGGTAGGCATCTAAAGCTCGTTCGTCAGCAGAAGGACGATTCTGTCGGAAAGTAGCCTTCTCACCGCTTCCCGCGGCAGCTTCACAACTCTCACTTGCCAGTCCCATAGTATTATTCGCAAAATTGCGAGGTGGGTCGCTGTTCTCAATATCCACTTCATTCTTCAAGAGGCACTGAGACCCTGAGTTCAGGTAGCTGAAACCTGTGCATACTCCGCTGCAGTTTTGCCCGTCGCGACAGAGGTCTGCACAAGCTTCGGGAGAGTCCACGTTGTTTATCTGGGCGCAGTGCTGCGTTGCACTGATCAGTTTTCGGACTGAAATAATCAAAAGAAGCCGTACACACATTCAAATAGCGTCTCGAGTCCGGGAACAAAGCAAAAGTCTGTACGGTCCTGTCGGGTGTCTCTGGAGGTCTGGGAACAGCCGAAAGAATGTAGCACTGAGCGAGTTGTGCGTTCATTATTTGGTTTTGACCGGCGCCTGATTGACAAGTAGTGTTGCGTAGTCCCACGATTGTTCCAGAAGAGGAGATCGGAGCAGACGAGGCTTCGTGTTGCGCCTCCGTTTTGAGAAAGCAGGATCCATCACTTTGCTTGAAGACAAATGAACCACACGCGCCCCCGCATGCGGTTGATCCGAGCGAAGCACAGTCTTCTAGCGTATTATTGAAGTACTTTGTGTACCGGCCAGAATACTGAGCGCTTAAGCATTAGCTCGAATATCTTCCGCGATATAACGCCAGACAAACTTACATCGCCCTGAATATCTATGTTTGGGAAGATTGCAAAGGCGTTACCAGTGTCAGATACACCACCACTCCCACCGGGACCTGCTCCCTGTGCCGTATCGGTAGTGGTATTAGGGCTAGCTGCTTGTTGTGTGGAGCCAGCTTGTTGAGATGAGGAGGCAGGAGCTGATGCAGCTTTCCGTCACGTAATTAGCATTCTCATAACAGGACTGCACTACGAGCAAAGGCCAGGTGGGAACTTACGAGCAGGAGATTGTGCATTGAGCGCTGCCGCAGCATGCGTGGGTGTAGACGCAGCAGTTGTCGGTGTAGAGCTCGGCGGCGCGCTTGGAGTGACTATCGGTGACCATTCAGTGAGGTAGCGATCCAAAAGCAAGAAGGTGCTTGCCTGGCGCCGCTGCCGTGCTTTGCACAGGACTGCTTGTAGTCGTTGAAGAAGTAGTATCGGACTGACTGGCCTGCGGTCTACCCTTGAGGACACGACACTGCCCGATCCCGCCTTGGAGAACGGCGTTGCTCCCAGCGCATGACTGACATGAAGTTCCCCTCAAGCCGAGCATGAAAGCAGTCCGGGCCTGAGGATACTTGGCTGGGTCGCTCGATTGGTAATTGTCATTGTTATTGAGCCAGCATATGCGATTGTTGTCGTAGATGAAAGCTACACATGCACCCTCGCAACCAGTGAGGCACAACGATGCGCAGTCGTCTACCGTATTGCTGAGGTAGGTTACGTATTTTGCGCATATCTTGGAAGAACATATGAGCTCGATCTTGCCAAACTTGCAGAAGGAATATACTGACAGGGCCCATGAGGTTGACATTGTTGAATAGGGCGAAGCTGTCGCTGCTGCTCGATACTGGACCTGCCCCAACTGGACCTTGTGCTGTAGCGAGAGTAATCTGTACAGAGTATTTTCAGCCATGAACATATCAGCATCTTCCGACGCGTGGTGCGCACGAAGGAAGTCAGCAAGAGGACCAGCGAGCGCAGCCTAGGCATAGAGGAGTCAGGAGATGTGAATCAAGACGAACACCGAAGAGAGGAAAGGAAGGGTCTGAGAGGGATGGTCGTCAAAATGTAGCGCTAGCGGCGTGCGGAAGCCCTCCGTAAGTTTCGCCGAGCAAGCATGACCGTTGCGGGCTCAGTCTTCGCATAATGCACATTCTCGCCCATTCTATCCATCTGCCAACTGATGTTGAACGCATACCATCTTATCCTCATCGTCCAGCTAAACGTTTTGCGGGAGGATGGTCCACACTCGCTGGGGCTCTCTGGTGTCTCTCGACTTCAACGCGGCGGGCTTGAGCTCCTTCTGGAGCGCGTCGACACTAAAGTTCATGTTCTTGAAGCGGTCCATAGCAGCTAACGAGGTGTTATCGGTTGGGACTACGAGAAGGACAAGAAGGTTCACGCGGATTACAACATGGTCTTGCCTATAAGAGGTTGAAACCCATAACGGCAAGAACAATGCAAACATGCACACTCTGATATCTACTTAATGCTGCGCTGGCTTTGCCTTGCGAAGCTGGATCGCCCGTATTAGTCCCACCGGAAGCTGTCACGAATGCTTGTGAGCAATGTACCCAGACTCATAGGCAGCATGAACTCACGCCCGGAAACACTTCCATCAGTCGCTGCACCAGCTTTCCTGCTGACGTACGCCCGACAGTCGCGTATGCTGAGGAGGTAGGCATCTAAAGCTCGTTCGTCAGCAGAAGGACGATTCTGTCGGAAAGTAGCCTTCTCACCGCTTCCCGCGGCAGCTTCACAACTCTCACTTGCCAGTCCCATAGTATTATTCGCAAAATTGCGAGGTGGGTCGCTGTTCTCAATATCCACTTCATTCTTCAAGAGGCACTGAGACCCTGAGTTCAGGTAGCTGAAACCTGTGCATACTCCGCTGCAGTTTTGCCCGTCGCGACAGAGGTCTGCACAAGCTTCGGGAGAGTCCACGTTGTTTATCTGGGCGCAGTGCTGCGTTGCACTGATCAGTTTTCGGACTGAAATAATCAAAAGAAGCCGTACACACATTCAAATAGCGTCTCGAGTCCGGGAACAAAGCAAAAGTCTGTACGGTCCTGTCGGGTGTCTCTGGAGGTCTGGGAACAGCCGAAAGAATGTAGCACTGAGCGAGTTGTGCGTTCATTATTTGGTTTTGACCGGCGCCTGATTGACAAGTAGTGTTGCGTAGTCCCACGATTGTTCCAGAAGAGGAGATCGGAGCAGACGAGGCTTCGTGTTGCGCCTCCGTTTTGAGAAAGCAGGATCCATCACTTTGCTTGAAGACAAATGAACCACACGCGCCCCCGCATGCGGTTGATCCGAGCGAAGCACAGTCTTCTAGCGTATTATTGAAGTACTTTGTGTACCGGCCAGAATACTGAGCGCTTAAGCATTAGCTCGAATATCTTCCGCGATATAACGCCAGACAAACTTACATCGCCCTGAATATCTATGTTTGGGAAGATTGCAAAGGCGTTACCAGTGTCAGATACACCACCGCTACCACCGGGACCTGTTCCCTGTGCCGTATCGGTAGTGGCATTAGGGCTACTTGCTTGCTGTATAGAGCCAGCTTGTTGAGATGAGGAGGCAGGAGCTGAGGAAGCTTTTCGTCTCGTAATCAGCATTCTCAAAACAGGACTGCACTGCGGTCAAGGGCCATATGGGAACTTACGAGCGGAAGTCTGTGCATTGAGCGCTGCCGTAGCGGGAGTGGGTGTAGCTGGACTGGTTGTCGGTGTTGACGCAATAGTTGTCGGTGTATCAGCAGGAGAGACTATGAAAACTCAAAGTATCAGCAAAGTAGTCTCCGAGATTCGTGATTCACTGCCTGCGTACCGGGCTGAGGTGCGTTGATTTGCCCACTTCCATCCCGCTTGCTGGTATATATTTGACAGCCAGAGACACTTTGCAAGTATGCGTCTTCGAACATCGCAGGGTCAGCTTGAGACATTGATTACTTTATCATGGACGGCGCTCACTTCCACCAGCCGCTGCTGAACAGCTGTCGCTTGCAACGCCCAGAACTATTCCAGAGGAGGCGCTTGGAGGATCGCTGTTGTCCAAGTCTACCTGGTTCTTCAGTAGGCATTGTCGCAGATTTGCCGTATAGATGAACCCGGCACATGTCCCACTGCATTGCGAGCCGCTGCGGCATAGGTCTGCACATGCTTGTGCAGAATTAATATTATCGAATTCGGCACATTGCTATTTGGAATGTTATCAGCTTCGTCACTATAGAACTTGGGTGTCACTTCGCCTACATTCGTCCAGCGACGCGTGTCTAGAAATAGTGCAAAGCTCTGCGAATCCCTGTCGCCAGTCTGAGGAGGAATGACGGCGGCTTGCATCGTGCGACACTGATTAAGCCCGCTTGAAAGGAGTTGATTGCTTCCAGCGCCTGATTGACATGATCCAGTCCGCAAGCCCAGCATGCTGCCGTCGGCTGTAACTGGAGCTTTGGCTCCTGACTGATCGGTAGGCTTCTTGAGCCAGCACATCTTGTTCTTTTCGTAAACGAATGAAACGCATGTTGATCCGCAGCCCGTAGCGCACAATGATGCGCAGTCCTCAAGGCTATTACTCGCGTAATGCAAGTACCTTCCGCATGCCTGGTAGACCCGTGTCAGTCTGTAGGCGAGATATGAATATATGCATGTGTGAAACCTACGCTGCCCTCGAATTGGATGTTGCTGAAGATTGCGAAGCTGTCGCCGCTGTTGCTCACAGGACCTATTCCAGCTGGACCTTGACCAGCTACGAGAGTAGCCTGCGGAATATCTCTCAGCCATGACCGGGTCAGTGAGGCCTGCACGCATCAGTGCCCACGACGGAAGTCAGCGAAAGAATCAGCGAGTGCAGCCTGGGCATGGAGCAGACGGTATCACGACGAGCGTCGAGGGAGGAAGCGAAAGACTGAGAAGCATGGTCGTCGAGATGTAGCGTGCGGAAGCCCTCCGTCAGCGTCGCCGGGCAAACATGACCGTTGCGGGCTCTTCATGACAAGGCCGAGCTCCAGCGACAGTGGAGTGAAGTGTGAAGGGTCTCATGGTTCACTGACGAAGGTAGATCTAATCCAATACAGCATTCGTATTGCACTTTGGATGTTCCAGGCAGACCGCGCGCGTCGATCGAGTGCTTTCATGAAGAGAAGAGGGCCTTCTTGTCAGTAGATGCATGTGGCTGCTTACTTGATGAAGGTCATGAGGGAGAATATAAAAGCGATGATGTAAAGGCCGGCTTGGAAATTCTGACTGACAGGTTGCCGATCATTCCATGATGCAAGCACTTTGAAACGCAAAACAAGCGAGCGAGCAAAATCCAAGAACCTTTTGTCTCTTATACTCTTGTCTACTGCTTCCGCACCACCTAAAACGACTGCAAAGATGCACATCAGAGGCGAGAAGCTCACGCCCTTCACTTTCTTGATTGCCGGTATGCATGCCGGAGCTTGGCCTGTTCCGAGACGAGCTTGTACTGAATCGCATGTGTTACTGCAGGAGTGGCTTCCATGTTCGTTTCGTCTTCGCTCTGGTGCTGACTGACCTCGACTGACCCATTTGTGCCCTTCCTGCTAATGTCGAATTCTTAGGGGAGGGTGAGTCTCGGACATAAGGTTGCTGGTGGTGTGGATCTAACTTGTTCCTCGACATCAGTTTCATCTTTGGCTACGACACCGGTGCGCTTTCTTCGCTTGCTGGAACGAGCCTCGAGACCTCGTCACTGAAACGACCGTGATCCAGGTCAAATCTCCGATATCCTCATCATGGACGACTTTCTCCTGCGATTCGCGACATGCGGTGTACCTGGCGACGTAGCTACATGCGAGTTCAAGCGGGCCATCGAAGGTCTCATTGTCGGACTGCTTTCTATCGGTACCCTCTTCGGTGCACTGCTTGGAGGTCAGTAAGATTGCAGGTGAGTATGCAAACAAGCTCAAGATGTTATTCTGCAGCATCACTCGCAGATCGCGTCGGCCGCAAAAACGCAATGTCCATCGAGTGCACAGTCTTCATCATTGGAGTCATCATTCAGCTCACCGCCTTCACCGCCTGGTACCAAGTTGCCATTGGACGATTTGTTGCTGGTCTGGGTGTCGGAGGTGCGCTTTTCCGCCCAAAAAAGCGCATATGCAAGCTCTGACATCGAAAGGTCTGCAGGTCTGAGTGCAGCAGTACCTCTCTATCAAGCAGAGACAGCACCTAAAGCCGTTCGAGGTACCCTCACTGCGACGTATCAACTCTTCATCACCGCTGGTATTTTGGTCGCTTACTGCATTTCGATCGGTTCTCGCGAAGCACCCGGCTCTGGATCATGGAGAATCGTCATTGGCATCGGCATCCTCTTCGCTCTCTTCTTGGGTATCACCATTCAGTTCATGCCGGAATCACCAAGATGGCTCCTTCGACAAGGCAGAGACGAAGAGGCCAAACGGTCAATTCAAAGAGTCAAGAGAGTCCCATACGATCAAGAGAATGACGATGTAACGAGAATGTATAATGAGCAGAGGGATGCGACAGACCATGAGAGGCAGCTCGGAAAAGCTGGCTGGTTGGACTGCTTCAGGCCGCAGAACAAGACACTCTACAGAACTATCCTCGGGATCACTCTCCAAGCAGGCCAACAACTCACAGGAGGTGGGTGTACAGAAGCCAGACAATATTCAGGCGGACTTACGGACGTTTTGACTTGTTTTCTCTTCTTCTTCACTTTTTTCGCTCTATCTTCTCACCTTTTGATCAATTCAATCGAATCAATCGATTTATAGCAAACTACTTCTTCTATTACGGCGCCACGATCTTCCAATCGGTCGGTATCTCGGATTCCTTCGTCACGCAAATCATTCTGGGCGCCGTCAACTTCGGATGCACCTTCCTCGGTCTCTACGTAATGGAGAGATTGTAAGAAGCTCTCTCCATCGTAACGTTAAGCGTGTGCTGACATCCCCCTTCTCAGTGGACGTCGCTGGCCCTTGATCATCGGCGGACTCTGGCAGTCGGCTTGGCTATTTGTCTTCGCAGCTGCTGGTACGGCTAAAAACCCAGAAGAGAATCAGAATATCGGATACCTCATGATCATCAGCGCCTGCATGTTCATTCTGGGCTATGCGAGCACTTGGTAATTTACCTTTTTTGTGTCGAAATTCGAGCGCTGATTCGTCTTTCTTCTGCGTACAGGGCTCCGGGTATTTGGATCTTGATCGGTATGTTGGATGCACTAAGAGCTGTCTCCGCAATGTTGACGCTATTTCTGTTTTCAGGAGAGACATTTCCGACTCGCACCCGAGCGAAGCAAGGCGCTCTTGCAACCTCCAGCAACTGGTATGTTCCTGAGAGGAGCATTGTAGCCAGACGCAACTAATGTGCCTTCAGGCTCTTCAATTTCCTACTGGCCTTCTTTACACCCTTCATCGATAGCGCTATCGGCTACTCCTATGGATTCGTTTTCGCTGGGTGCAATCTTGCTGGTGCAATCATCGTCTTCTTCTTCCTGTACGAATCATCTGGAATCTCGCTTGAAGGTATGTCACCTATGCTCTGCCTAACTGAAATCGATGCTGATACGGTGATTTCAGCTGTCGACATCATGTACAACGATGTAAGTCCTGATGATAAATATTATCTGTCAATCTGCACAAGCTGATCATTTACTTTAGCCTTCCTGCAAACCTTGGACTTCCCGCAAGTGGTGCCCGCCAGGGTATGCAAGCCGAAACGATGTCAATCAGCAAGCGGAAGCTATGGAAAGACGCAAGCCATATGCACATGAGAAGCGATTGGAAAATGCAGGCTCCCAGGCAGACGGCAAGCCAACCAAGCGAAGCAACGGCACTGCAGCACCTATGACAGGTCGACCTTCGGCCGATGAGAGAACTCTTGTTTGATGGAGAGCGTAGTACAGTTACAGCTGCTGGCTAGGGAGCCGCCGAATGCGAAGTGAGAAAGAGTGCGCCGCTGATCGCAATGAGCGATACGCGTTAAGCTAAAAGTACCAGGTCTGTAGTGTAGCCTTCCGTTCTTGACAGTCTGAACAGTGTACAAAGTACAGCATCATACTTGCAGTGTAATATGTCATCATATCGCGAATCTTTCTGATCAGCCGGCGAGAAGTGAACTAACTTAACACTGATGCTAAGTTGTTGAGCTTCTACGATATCACGATGCACGCGCCTTCCTTTCCACTGATGACAGCTGAGACTGAGAGGCATCGCCGCCACAGCCGCAACTCTTGGCCTCGGCGATTGTTCTTGCGCAAACAAAGCCTGGCAGTGCTTGCTCAACTGAGGCTGCGCTACTTTCCTTTTATTACGACTCTACCTCTGTATCCAAAGGCGACTGGCTTGCTCTTAACCCACTGCAACCAGCGAAGAATTCATCTGGCCTTGTTTACAGATTCCCGCTGTCCGCAATCGCATACATACGCTCTTTTCAAACCCAAAACAACAGCAAAGGATGTCGCCTAGATCAAGGCAGTCTGCTGCCTTGAAGCAGGCTGCTCTCACTGCACTGCTGCTGCTGTCTTCAACCGCCAAAGCTTCGCCCGTCGAGGCCCTAGCGCATGCTGGAAAATCTTCATTCGCAAAGACTGCACGTAGTCTCAAGCACAGCAATGAGAAGACACCACTTGTCGCGAGACAGGCTTCTGCGGGCACGTCTGGAGGAGACGGCTCCTCTGCGCAATATACGTAGGTCGTGCCACTTGGGAGAAGGTCGTATCCATATGCTGAGAGTGTTGAATCTACAGCAATGGTACCACATTCACCTACACGAATCCATTCGGAGGCACCTGGAATTCGCAGCCAGGCAATATGAGCGCAAGAGCACAATCCTGGTCGCCTGCTTTAGACGAAGAGTGGGACTACAATGAATTCAGAATGTTTGGAGTCAATCTTGGCGGCTGGCTACTTACAGAGCCCTTCATTACACCCAATCTCTACCTCCCGTATCAGAACAGCACTCCACAAGCAGTCGACGAGTACACTCTCTCGCAAGTCTTGGGAGACAACTTGGCCAGCTTTATGGTCGAGCATTACGAAACCTTCATTACCGAACAAGACTTTGTCAATATTGCTGCGGCCGGCATGAATTGGATTCGCTTGCCTGTCGGTTTTTGGGCAATAGAGACGGTTGGCAATGAGCCCTACCTGGAGGGTGTATCCTGGAATTACATGCTGCAAGCTTTCGGTACGCTTACTTTCATTTTACATGTGTTGACTCCTCTAATGCATTCGTCGCCTCGCAGAATGGGCCAGGAAGTATGGACTGCGTATCGTACTCGATCTACACGCTGTGCCCGGTAGCCAGAACGGCCAGAATCACAGTGGAAAGATTGGAAACGTTGGCTTGTAAGTGCTAGGCCCGCTCTCGTTTCATAAACAAGCGTACTCAACCATTAATCCAGCCTGAACGGAGTAATGGGCATCGCAAACGCTCAGCGTGCCCTCAACTACATTCGCATACTTACGGAGACTGTAAGCCGACCTGAGTACTCGCATGTACAGATGTTCAACATCGTCAATGAGGCCTAGTGAGCGGTCTTTAGTATGCATGTAATGCTAAGTGCTAACTATTTGATTCAGCGTCTCTACGACTGGACCCGCCGCTATGCGCTCCTTCTACCTAGAAGCCTACGACACCGTTCGCAACATCACCGGCATTGGGCAAGGCAAGGGTCCGATCATCGCCATTCACGACGGCTTTATTGGCCTAGCCGCTTGGGAAGGCTTCCTGACAGGCGCTGATCGACTGGGTCTGGACTCTCACTACTACTTTGCCTTCTCTCGTGACGCCTACACGACGGACTTCCGACAAATGATCAACCGACCTTGCCAATGGTGGGCATCCGGTTTCAACACCTCTACCAATAACTTTGGTCTTACTCACGGAGGAGAATGGAGCTTGGCGCCTAACGACTGTGGTCTCTGGCTGAACGCTGTCGGACAAGGCTCGCGATACGATGGTAGCCACTCTGATGGCGGGTCCGCTACGGGCAGCTGCGATGGCTTCACAGACGTTGCAGACTTCAGCGACACATTCAAGAGCCAGCTCCAGCGATTCACCCTGGCCCAGATGGATACTTTCCAGAATTTCATGTTTTGGAGTGGGTGCATTGCCTACGAGACAACACGACAAGGCGCTGATATGGTATTGACATCACAGCTTGGAAGACTCAGAACAATCTGTCCACCGGCAGACCATACAATCCTCTCTGGTGCTACAGTTGTGGACTCCAGTATGGATATGTCCCAACCGACCCTCGCCAAGCCAGAGGTGCGTTACTTCCTATTTGGCGATCGCTGAGTATCTGAGCTGACAGAGCTACAATTATGCAGGTGCTTGCGACCGCAATGCTGCTGATCTGGGTATTCCGAGCTATGGCAATCGCGTACCCGTCACCGGCACCTTCGCTCCGTCTCAGACAGGCGGTACTGGTACCGCCTCATCCATTGTCGCTACTCAGCGTTCCTCGTATGGTGTGTTCCCGCCAACGAGCTTGACGAACATCCCGAACGCATCAAACCTTCCTCAGTACATTGCTACCGGCATAGAACCGCCTGTGCCAACCACGCCTCCCACACCCCTCTCTGTAGTGCCCACGACTGCCTCTGGAAGCCAAGGAGGCTGGTATACAACTATCGCCGGGTGTAGCTACCTTAACGTAGGTGGATATCTTCAGACAAATGGATGGTTGCTCACGCCTTTCTCGATGACAGGCCTACTCCGGAGTTGGGGCATCGGTACCTTCTGCCCGCTGCACGCCTTCTGGTGGAAATGGAAATGGCATCAGTTCAGGAGCGCAAGGCCTGGTCGACAATCTCGCCAGGTAAAGCAGCCTTGAAGCCTGCAAGGACATTACAACATTCGCTTGATTAGCTCGAAGCGCCCGCAATATACCCTTTTGTCTTTCGTTTTTAATGGACAATTCGTCGTTCTTAGCATAATTTCATGTATCATATCTAGATACCCAGCTTTCTGCGTCACACTCTTTCAGACGAAGTAGAGAAGTAATCTACAGCATATTAGTTGAAGGCCTGCTGCTGCTGCTAGTACTTGGCTTGACACGTGTCTCTTGTTTCCTTCGCATCAATTCTCGAACAACAAGCCATGCATCTTGCGCGCCTCACATCCATCTTCCTCCTGTTGCTAGCTTCTCTTCTCCTTGTTCATGCTGTGGAGGACAGCCAGCAAATCACCTCGCCAGAGCTAGCTGAAGATGCCCCGAACAAACCGAAGCTCATGAAACCGAGGAAAGGTTTCCACAAGGAAGAACATGAAGTCGACTCTGGAGATCAGCGAGCTCGTGCAAAGGATGCCATACTCGAAAACGCAGAAGACAATCAGCCTGAAAGCGAGCGGGTCATCGACAGCATGGACGATCTGAGGTACAACAGTCGACGGATATCAATAGCAAGCTTCAAGATCGATTTGACCTTGGTACTTTACAGTGCGGACGACCTTCTAGCTATGTTGCATGCTGCCTACCGAGGAGGGCACGATGAGCTATGATACGCTTGCTATTGCGGTCGTGAGTCATGTCTATAGAGAAGATATCCATTCCTGACTCCTCTCCACGATGTCCAGCTCTGGTGTCTTCGGCGTTGTCGCTTGAATAGTTCAGTCTAGTCGTCCTGACCTGCAACTGCAAGAGTAGCATATATTATGATGCAGTGGTAGTTAAGCACATAGCTACCCACACAAGAGGCTTTTGGACAAGTCCTGCTGCTGCTGCCACAAGTACACTCGCCTATCAAGGCGACATTCGCCAGACCAAATGCACTCGCACTGAGGGTACAGATGCATGGAGGGTACAGACGCAAGAAGTGCTACCATTGAAGACGCTGCTGGAATGGCTCCGATACATGTCCGGTGCTTCTGTGTGCTACCTCCAGCACAGCTTCCAAACCCAGACGGAAAATCCTGTCAGTTAGGATACCTCTCTGCTTCCTGGCCTTACTATACAAACTAAGCAGCACATCGAAATACCAACTAACCTCTATCCACTCCTTCTCCCACTCCAAGCATGACATCCTATGGCCCGATGGGTGAGCTGTTTAGACAGTTGACAGATGTATGGTACGCTGAGACTGCTGACTTGCTTACGTCGCTAGGATACAGCTTTACACTGGCATTCGCTCGCAGCAAACTAATGGGGCAGGCTAGCTCGGTGATACCGATTCTGCCAGGCGCCAAGCGTTATCGTCCGAATTCTGGTTTCGTCTACATCAATTACATATTCCTGCGGTTGCTACTAGGTGTGGACATGGGACTGGTACGCACATGTATACTGGCCCTTGCGTAGCTTTTGAGCTGACACTGCAGCTAGATTTTCGAGCTGGTTGGCAGCTTTGTCTTGTCCCAGACCAAGTACAACGGCTTCGACTTCCAAACGCACATGAATGCAAAGGCCATAGTACAGATTGGTGCCATAGGTGGAATCGCTATGGGTCTTGCCCTTATCATGATTGACATTCTGTTGATGGGTTACCGGAACATCAACAATGGCGGTGACGTCCAGTGCAAAGGAAAGGTTACCAAACCGGTAGACTATCGCAGAGGTGTTATGGAACAAGCTTTCATCCGTGCGATGATCTGGCCAGGCTTGGCTGCCGCCTCTGGTGTTGTGGGCGCTATTCTATAGTGAGTAGCTTAGCAGACAGTTCTACCTGATGCTGAAGTATCATACTCTGCAGCCACTTGGCAATGAACTCCAAGCCTCAGCCTAAAGCGAAGTATCGCTCAACTACCGGGGCCGTGGTGCAAACCGTCGGAGCGCTAGTGACAGTGACGGGCCCTTCCTTTGTTCAACTGATCCTATTTGCTATTTCAAATAATGTAGGACGGATCTCGGATTGATTAATCTTCCCAATCTGAATAATGCAATATGTCTGCTTCATCGCACTGGGCACAACAAGCTGAGCAAAGACTGACCTAATTTGATACCATTTATTTGTCACTTCTCCTACCTCGCTCAGTCCAGCGAATAAGAAACTCAGTTCATCGATTGTCTTCTCAAATGAGAATCGAAAGCTAGGCTTCTCAGCTTGTCCCTGACCTTAGCAACTTTCCTCGATTCCGGATTATGTAGATACCGAAAATCGCAGATAGGTATTAGACGGAACAACCCTGTTCTGACGGGAGCGCCCACCTAACGCGTTTTTGTGTATGTAGTCGCGTTGTACAAGTGAATCTATACAGCGAATGATATAGGTGTTATACACTTGGAATGGGTTTACGAAGATGGAGGAGCTGCATCTCGGCTAATGTGTTCGGTCAATAATTCTATGTCTTTTGCTGTGATAGCAGGAAGAGCATTGCGACTGAGTCGTCGGCTTCTGACGAAACTAAATAGGTGATGGATGGCTGAAGCCCGTCCATAAAGCATGCTCATGTCGTCTGGATCCATGATGTCTTTGTCCGCAAATGCCCTCATAAATCCGTCTCCGTATCCTCCGATAGCTGTGACCAGTATCTCCTGTACTCTCTGACATACTTCTAGTAGATGACTGCGAGTCTCGGGCACATCCGAGCAGAATAGGCAGATCTTGCTGATGTTGTTCGGCCATTTCTCGAGATCGGCTGAAGCCCAAGAGGCAGGAGTTGTGAGCTTGCCTAGCAAGAACAGCCGAAGGCTATTCTCCAGCACCGAGGCTTCTTTGCTGAACTGGCATAGAATCTTCCATACGGCTTTCCATCCGATATGTGGATTCTGTAGCTCTAAGTGCCAGCTAGGTCTGCATACTGCGCTGGTTAGGAGATGCACTTGCCTATAGCTATTGGCCGTAGCCGAGATGAGAGTGTCGCGTTTGCCATAGCGAGGGCGGAAAAATTGCAGAAGATCGGGGCACTTCCAGTCCACGAATCTTTTCTGACTGAATAGGCCCAGCCAGTTCTTGATGTACTGGTCTTTGAGCTGTATAGTATCATGCCATGCCCGGACAAAGCTTTCCCACCTCTGTGGGAGAAATTTGCGCGTTGCCAGAATTGCGGCATCCCATTCAGAGCTGCTTCCGTCTTCGTAAGATGCTTGCTCGAAGAAGATGCCTAGCCATGGCCATTTTATATATGAAGACTGGAGTGTGGACCGACACTGAACGCGTCGAGTCCAAATGGCCAGAGGAGATGCCTTCTGGACAATCGTCTGGTCAGCACTTGCTATCTTCCGAGAGAGGGACAGCCTGAGAGCTCCGTAATGTCGCTGTTCCTTCCACTTATCCCCAAGAAGGTCTGCAACCCATCCGGCTCGAGTGCATTGCAGGTGTAAGGCCAAAGGCCGCAGTCCGAAGCCGCCGAACTGGCGAGGTCGTACCAGATCTGCTTCTTTAACCTTCAACGAAGACTTCCCAATGATCGCTCTAACTGCCGCCTCTTCTATCCTGCGGATGACTTCGTCTTTGGCCGGCATGAACTTGTCGAGGTAGAGAATTTTTGTGTAGCAGTAGATGTTGATGATGAGGCATCGKATATGGATAGGAARATCCCACATAGGTGCTGARRACATTCGRTGAATGGTTTTGTCAGCAGCWGCTCGCCAAATCAGATCAGGATTGACCGAGCGGCCCAGCTGTACACCCAGATGGCGGAACTGCTCCTTTTCTACTCTCCACCCTCCTATCTTAGTACGCTGCGAAGGTGCTCCGATCTCATACAGGAAGGTTTTCGGGTGACCGAGGAAGCTTCCAGAGGCTGCTTCGTATAGAGTAATCGACTGCTGTAAGCGCTGTAGGTCGGCATCCCCGGATAATCCAGCTGCCATGTCGTCAGCGAAGCCCTGAGACTGAAGCGGAGGTATGTCTTCCTGGAAGGGTGGTAGGTTCTTCGCCCGAATCCCATGAAGGCGCTTGCGTAGAAGAGCGGCAAGTGGTTCAATGCAGAGAGCAAAGAGAGATGGAGAGAGAGGACTGCCTTGCCGTAAACCTCGCTGGATCGGAAAAGCTTCRGAAATCCAGCCGTTCATGACGACCCTTGCAGAGGCATTGCTGAGGCCGCGCAWAGTCCAGCGCCTAAATCTAGGRCCTAAGCCAGCGTTCTTCATGACGGCAAGTATGTATTTGTGGGAGAGGCGATCGTATGCCTTGTCGAAGTCCAGGAAGGCCAGCATGCCCCCGGCTCCCTCATCCAGGACTTGCTGAATAGTCTCGATATTATTGCCGATCCACCGTGTGGGGACAAAGCCTGTCTGTGATGGATGTGTAAGCTTGAGAAGCTTGAAACACAGGCGCATATTCAAAGCCTGATCCAAGATGCGATCATCCGTATTGATGAGCGAGATAGGCCGTTTGTTGTTAAGTAGATCCTTGTCGCCTTTCTTGTGAAGTAGAGAAATATGAGCGAGGTGGGAGACTGCCGGATCGGCCTCCTCGCCTAAAGCGTTCATGAAGTCGACGAGGTAAGGGCCGAGAACGTCCCATAATTGGCGGTAGAAGTAGAATGAAAGGCCGTCTGGACCAGGACAGCTGCCTCTGTTGCACTTGCCAAGTGCTCCCGTCAAATCTTCCAAATCAAAAGCCTTATCCATTTGCTGGGCTTCGTCCCTGCACAAACGGGAGGAGGCATTCTTCAGAAGATCACTGATGGAGGAGTCAGATGGTGCTTCTGATTCGCAATACAGCTTTTGGAAGAATGAATGGCACTCAGCGAGCATATCCCGCGGTTCCGTCAAGACGGTATTGTCTGCGCCCCTCAAGGAAGGGATCAAGTCTTGATCGCGGACTTGCCGTAGTCGAAGCCTAACAGAAGATGAGCCGATCTGATATGAGGGAACGCGTGCCCGTTGAGAAAGAAGCCGATGTTCTTGTTCATGGGTTCTGCCTTCCGAGGCCGTCTCTTTGTCTAGCTCTCTAATGTGATACGCTAGTGCTGTCTTTACGGCCCGCCATGCCGATATGGGGTCGGAACCGTCCCGCATAGCAGAATTGTACCGCCTGACAATCGTTCGCCGTAATTCGGCGACCACTCCTGGTCGATCAAGAACATCGTCCCGCAGCCTGAAGGTACCTTTGCCAACTGGAATAGCTTCCGGTATTGTGAGCTTTAGACCGATAGGGAGATGCGTATGTTCTTGTTTGAAGCGTTGAAGGTGATAGGTTGAGTGGACGAGGCCTTCGAGATATGGCGAGACAAAGATCATATCCAATCGTCTGTCGCTGCCATGTGTCGCTCGATTGGTGACTAGGCGCTTTGAAGGGTTCTGTAAACGATATGTGTCGATGAGGGACGATCGCGAGATGACGGTCTGTAACTCCGATCCGCCTATATTGGGGCTCCCAGGATTTGAAGAATCGAGGAGGGAATCTTGCACACAATTCCAGTCTCCGCCAATAATTAGACGCGTACTGTCGACGAAGGAAGGAAGGTGCGTGTCCAGGTCCTTTAAGAATAGCTTCCTTTCTGTGGGGCTGACCGGTACATAGGTAGCTATGAAGTGATATTGGTTGCCGTAGATGTCGAAGATTGCATCTACCATGCGATTTGGGAAAGCTAGTTTGGCTGCAAGGACGTTGATTGAACGAGGACCCTCAGCCARGAACGATGAAGAAAGCCGCCATAGGATCGCAGCCTGAGTAGATGTGAAGAAAAGAGAGCCGAGACCTTGTGTTTGAGCTTCTTGAGTGAGTATTGTTACATCGTTATCGGACAAAATCCCTACTTCGGAGAGAAGGAAGATGTCGATCGTAGTGCGCTTTGCATAATGACAGAAGAAGGGTATACGAAGTGCAGAGTTGAAGATACGCTGCACGTTTGATGACGCGATGTTGATCTCTCTTCTCATGAAGAGCTGGAAAGCCGTCTTTGCCGTCCGCCTACTCTGCCCGGGCAAGAATCGTAGGGGCTCGGCCGAGGAGAGCTGATGCTTGAAGCTCCTCTGTTGTGCTTCTTCGTTACCGTTTGGAAACCTGATGAATCAATGGCAGTCGGAGCTCTTTTCCCAAGAATTGGCTCGTTACTCACAGAAGGCGGAACGCTGGTCGAATTGACTGCTAGACTTCCGCTTCCTGTGGCTTGCACAGATTGCTCTGAGACTATCTCCATCGCTTCCTTCTGCTGCGCTCCTGGAGCCCGAGCCCCTCCCGGGGCATAATCACTGGTCATCGCTCCCTTCAAAGCTGGTTCGCGTTGGACTTCGAAGTCGTCCATTGGCATATCGTCAGCCCAGTCTCCAGAATCTTTAGGCCAGTACTCGTAAAAGCTCTTTTCGAAGACGGTCTGGACAGGGCGATTGCGGTTGCGGCATCGAGATGGAGCATGATCACGATCTCCACAGTGATAGCAGCGCGGGGCTTCTGTGCACTCCTTACGAACATGCTTAGTGCTCCTGCAGAAATAGCAGAACTTTGTTCTGGTAACAATGGTGATTTTCACGTCTTCAGCCCAGGTCTCGTTGTCTACACGGAAAACGGAKGGAGGAAGTTTGTGTGATTGGGAGATGTTGATGAGGAACTCTGCTGTACGGTTGTAGACGCGTGTACCCGCATAGTGATTTAGACGGAAGTTGATCAGATCGCCGAATTTCTCGAGATGACCCTTGAGGGCGGCTATTCCCATCGGAGTAGGCGTGAAGTCCTGTACGCGTCCTGCGACACGGTCACCGCCAGCTGCAGCCTGAGGAAGTTTTGCAATCATGGCTGTAATGCCTTTGAGGGGTAGTCCATACTCGATCATCTTTTGGACCAGTTTTTTTGCATTTTCCGAATCTTCTACGACTTGTAGTATGATCGTACCATCTTCAATCAACGGTACGAAGCACTCTACGCCTTCTCCTAGCTTCTCTAGGGCTTGGGCCACCTCCGGAATCGAAACCTTGGTGCCTTTGGGAATTGTGAGAGAGAGGCAATTTGCCCGTTCTGACGCGATATTCGGGACCACGGATGCTACAGCGTTATCGTGCTTGACTCTCGTAGCGGTAGCGTACGATTTTTGTTTTGACATGACAGCCAATCTTTCGAACGCGGCTCAGGGGTATTGGTTTTGGGCTATATGATTGACTTAATCTACTGTGGAGACCCTACGGCGGAGATAGCTCAGGTGAATAATAACACCTCCGAACCCTCGTCGAAACAACCCTCTGACTTCATTCCATAGTGGTAGAGCTTTGGTTTGCAGCTACATCATCGTAGAGTTTGCCAATGGTCGGGCGTTCGATCCGCCCTCGCCGCTCTTCTTTTGCTTCAAACAGCTGAAATTTTTGTCAGACTCGTCTATAATTGTCATCAGGACGTCAATATGGAGTCTCGACCTGGTTGCAAATGCCTGGCCGCTCGTCCAAGTGAGAAGCGGTCATACGCTTTTGCTGGGCAATGCCATGAATACATTCCGTGGAAGACCGCTACCGCTACATGCTGTTCATGAACCGTTCCCAAGCAGCTGCGTCCTTGTTATCGCCAGCAAGTATTGAGACTATGCCGTTCCCCTCTTCCTCGTACCAAGCCTGGACAGCCCGCTCAAGATCGCTTCTGTCAGGCCAGACCCCTTTCAGTAGCGCATACAGAGGCTTCGTCTGTTCCTGTGACGGCTGTGCCAAGAGTTGCGACCGGACAATCCATAAGGCAGCTTCCTGAGTTGCCAATATAGTCCGATAATCCTGCCGCGCAAGGTGCCTAGGTGCCTTCGCAAATGACAACGCTTGCAAAGAAGATGTGGATGCCTGTCTGAAAGGTCCTCCAAGGCTGTCTAGTGCTTGCAAAGCCAGTTGTTGTGCTGCTTGAATCGCTGCGCTAGCATCTCCTCCAAGAACGCCTAAAGCCACTGTAGCAGCTGCTTCGGAGCAGAGTATGGACGAGACTATGGCAGGTATATGATGCGAAGGCGTGCCAGGCGGTCTTTGTAGGGGATTCTGCAATACAGCACGAGCTTGCTGATAGAGCTCCCTGGCCGTCTGCAATTCGGTTGCGGCTGTCGTATCAGATGCTTGTGACTTGATCTTGGCTAGTAGAACCAAGCTATCCGCCAATTCCGTAAGCTCGAGAGGGTTCGCCTTGCTTTGTCCAAGCTGGTTTTGCTGCTCTTGCACTTCACGCAGGAACGGTTCCATGTTATATTGTAATCCTGCATCGTTCTGTGCCTCAATTACGTCTCGCAAGGCACTATGCCTTGCCATGCGTATCTCCTTGCGCATATAGCCATCTTTGAGATCGAGTTGCATGGCGAGAGCAAGCAATGCTTCAATGTCTTCCAATATAGACGTATCGTATGAGGTATTAATGAGCGCGATATCCACTTCGATGGCAGCTAGCAGGGTTTCGATCACAGTAGAGGCCGTGATCACAGTCTCTTGCAATATGGTGCGGTCTAGATCGCTTTCCTGCACATTTTCCATCGGTGTCGATGTTCCACTACTGTTTTGACTGGACGACGGTGTTGAAGGAGTGTCCTGCAAGAGCCCGATCTGGGCCTCTTGAACCTGGCGTAAAATGATTCGCGCTTCTTGCCATACGGCAAAGGATGACATTGCAGAGATTGGAGACGTCTGAGATGCATCATCAGAGACATATTCGCCAAGTGTATTTAGGCTCTGTGCCAGATTGAAGGCTGCATCGACAGAGTCTGGCTGGAGAGTCAAGCATTGGCGGAAGAGCGAGATACTATCTAGAAGCGAGAGATATGCCTCTCCGACACCGTGTATCTCCGTTGCGAGCATGTATTGAAGTCGCCCTCTGCGTGAAGATCGTGATATCAGGCTTGTTCAGACTCTTGCTCATTACTGCTTACGCGTTATAGACAGAATCGTGTACTTCTTGAGGTGTTATACCAGCATGATTGGCAGCCTGCTTGTAGAGAAGCAAGGCTGTCTCTAGGTGTTTCTGGGCTTTCTCGCCCTAAGGTCATGGAGGGGAATCTTGGTTCATATACGTGCTTCATCTTGCTACTGTGTAGGCGAACCTTACAAACTGGTAGCGAGTGCCCTGCCCTTCCTAATTACAAATCGTCAGCCAGAAGTCATCTTTCAAGGCCTAATTGGACGCGCTTCTTTGTCTGCCAGCTCGCAGAGGTCATCGTACGAAGCAGGTTCAGCTGTTTCTTGACGGCCTTTGCCTTTCTTGCCCTTTTTAGTCGACATTTGTGTAGAGGAAAGCATCAGATAAATCGCGGTTTATATTCCTGACAAATCGGTTCCCCTTGGCTTTTCGTTCACAAAGACCCGCGAATCTATCCCGTCGTTCTACCTGGAACCTGTACAAGACTGTTACGGTTCTGGCAGCCTGCTTTACCGCCCTTTGCATCCTTGAAGAATCGAGAACAGCGTCGTTTGAGGATGCAGGTGATTCGACGTCGCAGCGACTGGTCTGCTCGTAGCATACCTTCTCACGCAAGATTACACAGGTCCTCGACGTTCATGCTGCCTTTCTATCGAATTATGAGGTCCTCGCCCTCATGAAGGCAGACGTAAAAGACCAGGAGAGAGCCATCCTCCGCTACAAGAAGAGTGTACCACTCAAGCTACGCAATTCGAAAGAGCCAATTCCAGGCCAACCCTATGTCGACTACAAGAATGGCATACAGAAGATTGTCCCGTCAAACCTCCGGACAGTACAAGTCGAAGTACGCCCTAGGTCACCCTGCAGCCAGATCACTTGGCTGATGATCGTTCTGTCTCGAGACCTTGAATTATTTGACGCAAGATGCTTTGCCATGTCAAAAACAAACGCCGAAAAGCATAAAGAGGATGCTAGACGCGCTTTCGGCTGTACCTACCTTGGCAGAGGCCTCCAGCAGCAATGGCACAAATGCCTTGACAAAGACTGAGAAGCTCATGCTGGTCAATCTGGCACCTACCGCTGCGGTCGATCTTCATGTGGTAAGCCCGGTTGTCATATTGCATCATGACCATACTTACATCCACGTTCGGCCAGATAATCGACGAACTAGAATCTCGCTTCTCCGAAGAAGCCGTGGGTCAGCTTCTCGAGATATTCGACCCTTCAGCTGCGAACAATGCGGAAGAAGAGAAGGCCGAAGCCAGTGCTCACGATGCAGCCGACGCTGTCAAAGAGGAGGAAGAAGAGGCGGTCGAGCTAGAAGAGGAGATTGAGGAAGACCAGAATCGCATGAATGAGGAAATCTACGCGGATGAAGATGATAACCTCGACGAGGCAGACTTCATGCCGGATGAGGAGAATGACTTGGGTAAGCTCTTATACACCTTGTGTAGCTGGCTAGCATTTGAAAAAGTTTTTAATTTCCTTCAGTCGATGAGGGCACCGGCGACGCGGGTCGCGATGCTGAAATGCGAGAGATCGACGAAGTGCAAGAAACGTAGACACAGGCATATGCTGAGGGCCAGAGACACGCTGCCAAAGCGATCTCAGGCTGTTCTTCGCACACAAAGGGCCCAAGGAGACGCACGCCATTGCAAGAGCTACGCATATCGCGCCAGTTGGCTACAAGCCATGCCCACGATACAAGACGCAACACGTATATGCTCGGCTACGCGATTACCGCCGCCAATGCGCATGGAAAGGGGCTTACTCTTTTATCGCTACATTGCTTGACGAGCATTCGCCTTATCTGCCTATCGGGAACGAGTGATGCGTAATAGATGTAGCAACAGCGTGTAACAACAATCGTTTTGTCTCGTCTAGCGTGGTATCTAAGGTGGTCTCCCTGATCTTTCGCTAGCTGCGCTCGTTCCTGCAATCTTACGAGGAGGCGAGTTCCTGCGCCTGTACGGATCGACATCCCCTGCAGAAGCCGAACTCTTCATGCGTGAGGCAGCGGATGCGGATGAGACCATCTGGTTAAAACGCATGCCACCCGGTTTAGCAGGCAACGAGGGAGGCAGAGGTGGAAGGGTGGAGGAAGGGGCTATTGGCGGTTGATACGTAGGCTGGAACGGTCGCTGTTGAGGTTGCCCATAAGGCAGAGGGTGATTCGATGGCGGGTTTGAATAGACAGGCTGAGCGTATGGCATTGACGGAACTGCTTGATTGGGAATGCGAGGCAAAGCAGCCGCTGTTGGGAAAGATCCTACCGGTCTCCCCGGCAACGCCGCCGGCCACTGTTGCTGCTGCGGTACGGCTGCCTGATACTGAGGCTGTACAGCACGGGCATTGAAAGGTTGCGACATGTACGGCACTGGCATGGCTGGTTGCGGTTGCTGCTGTATTTGTTGCTGTTGAGCAGGCATCTGCACTTGGCCTGGCATTTTGACGACGCTATTGGGCCCGCGAAAAGCTGCTTCCTGTGCCGCCCGATTTTTGTCAGATCCGTGATGGCTACGCTCTTCTTGCGCTTTACGCTTGTCGTACTCGTGTGACGATGGGAACACTTTTACTGAGCCGGGCGTGGCGGGGAGTGGGTCAGTCCAGAACCACTCGTGGTCTAGAGCAGCATCTGCAGTAAGTCTTGTTTCTGGGTCCAGTATCAGCAACTTGTCGAGGAGATCCGCTAGCTCGTCGGAAAACCTGTATGGCGACACATTATTAGGGCTGCTAGTCATTACCGCGAGGCTTTGAAGGGACTGACCTAGAGAACTCCCGCTTGACATTGCGGTTGGCATGACTGAACTGTATGTTCTTCGCATCTGGCATGCTAAGGTATCCTGGCATCGAGCTTTCATCAATAGTCCCGCACATCTGCACGATTCTAGCCACTTGATCAAGGTCGCTCGAGCCTGTGAAAATGGGGTGTCGAAAGAACATTTCGCCAATGACGCAGCCAACTCCCCACATATCAATGGGACGTCCATATGCGCGTAAGCCCAGTAGAAGCTCCGGAGGACGATACCACCTCGTCACCACGCAATTAGTGTATTCCTGCAATCATCGGCGCCATCTTCAGCGGGCGTAAGCAATACAAGGCAAGCTAAACCCACTCTACGCGAGCCATTGTTCTCTTTAGGGTCTTCGATGCTTCGTGCTAGACCGAAGTCTGCAATCTGCAGCACGCCTTCATCGTCGATGAGGAGATTGGCGGCTTTCATATCTCTGTGGAGGATCTTGTTTCTGTGCAGATACGAAGTACCTTCGAGCAACTGCTTCGCGTATAGTTTTAGCAGGCTTGGCTCAAGAGTCAGGATTTTCTTGTTTTCGAGAAGGCCTGCCAAGTCGTGTGCCATGTATGGAAATACCATATACACAGTACCGCGAGCCAGTGACTGGTAATCTCCTGGTGAACGTGTCAGTTTCTGCCAGTTGACAGCGGCCATAGCTTACCTTCTTGAAAAGCCATATCGACAACTGGCACGACATTCGGATGATTTAGGCTTTTAAGAATCCGGATCTCACGAAGAGCTGTGATAGGGACACCGTCCATATCGTTATGCATGACGATCTTCTTCAGAGCTACGACATCTCCTTCTTTGACCTTGCTCTGATAGGTTTTCGGCAGCGCAGTACGCTCGTGTAGGCGCCGCTGCGTCATCTCATCTTCGCTCAGTACTTGGACTGTTCCAGCCTTTCGCCGTGCTTTGTGGACGACTCCGAAGGTACCCTCGCCTAGCTTTTCTTCCAGCTTATAGTCATCAAGCTTACTGCACCCAAACAGAGTGAACATGCGCGCTTGAATGTTGGTCTTTGTTGGCGAATACATATCATCTGGTTGCATTCCTACAAAAGCCTCGTCCTGCTGGTCACTCTGACCCTCTGTGGCGATTTCTGCCTTTCCACTTGCCGCAGGCTGAGGTGTAGGAAGGAAGAAGGGAGTTGCTACAGGATTCGGCGGAGGTTGTGCCGCTTTCGTTCGCGATTCTGAACTTTGTAGTATTGGCTTCGAAGGTAGAGTACCAGTACGGCCAAGTGATGGCTGCATAGCTGAAGACGCGGTGAAAGACGGCTTGGGAGGTAAGCCTGCTATCCCAATGGGAATACGGCTTGAAAGTGTGTGCGGAGGCAGGGAAGGTGTGTTGCTGGCCGTCAGATTAGGGGCATATTCTCGTGATGGATGTGGTGGTGCACCGGGCTCGTCATGAAAGTCCGGTCCGCTTTCTCGTGCCTTGGGCGAGCGGGATATAGACCGCGAACGCGAGCGTGATCGTGACCTTCCTCTTTCGCGGCGCCTGGGCGAGCGCCTAGCCTTTTCGTCCAGGTCTCTTTTATCATCTTCGTATCTTGAACTGTCGCGGTAAGTTGTCCTCTCATCTCTTATCCGCTTGTAATCCGATTCTCTGGCAGGCGACAAAGACCGCGAGTCTCGGCGACTACGTCGTTTTGAGCTTGAAGTATGATCGCGGAAGTCTGTATCGTTATGCGGTCTATATTTGTCATCTAGGTATCTGCTTTCTCGCTGGCTGGTGCTGGAATAGCGGGAAGTTTCTTCCTTGCGATAGTCGCTGCCACGGTGATCGTCCCTGTCTCGCCTCTGCCGCCTGTCAGAACCGCGATGAGAATCATCGTCGTCGTATCTTCTGGCTGGACTATATCTGCCGTATTCGTCTCCTCTATCTCTATGACTTCGCCTTTCCCGCGAGCTCTCCCTATACCGACGCGCATCGCGGTCTCTTGAGCTTTCGTACGTATCTCGATGACGGTCTGTCCGCATACCAGGGCTGTTATACCCCCACCCTGGACCCGATTCCCAACCCGAGCCAGCGCCGTGCCCAGCATAGCGCCTGTCATCTTCATCCTCATCGTATCTATTTCTGCCCCTGTCTCTATCGTAGCCTGCATCTGAGCTATCCCGATTGCGCCGATCTCGTGGACTTGCATACTTGTGGCCGTTCGAATAAGTAGATCCAGCCTGATGCGGCTCCTGCTTGTCGTAATCGTTGTAAGGCGTATTCTCCAGCGCTCCTTCTTCCTCGCCTTCTTCTTTGTCTGATGGCATATTTTGCTGAGAGGAGGAACCGTCCGGAGCGCCTTTCTGCAGCTCTGCCATCTGCGCGTCCTCTTCCTCCCGCATCTCGCCTTCTTCGGTGTTTGCTGACAGGGGCTCAGCAGCCCTGTTCTTCCCTTTATCGTTAGGCGAGAACGAGGAAGCATGTCTCGCTTGGGATAGCCCCATAATGCTGATAGTGTTAGGCCGGATGCTGCTGGTGGCCGACCCATTACTAGAACTTTGTGTACTACTAGCAGATGCTTCGGGCTGCTGACTGGTAGTCGACTTTGTCGAAGAGGTTCCAGATGAGGAGCGGCCTTTGATGGTTAATCCGGCGGACGGAGGTGCGATTATGGGCGCTTCAGGACGCGATGATGAAGATAGAATCGGCTTTGCAGGTAGGGAAGACACGCCTGGGGATGGATGTATCCCATTACTCGTAGCTGCACCACGGATACTCAGGACTGTCGGACCTCTCGAAGGCAGCTTGTTACTGGACAGGGCAGCAAGCGCATCGGTGTCTTCATCTTGTCCACCAACAGCTTTACTGGAGCCTGCAGTACTACGACGCTGCGAACTGTCGGCAGCTGCAGTCTTGGCCAAAGTATTGAAGCTTAGCTTTGGCGGATTGCCAGACATGGCTGGATTGCCGTGTTCTGTCCTTTAGACCAGTAATACTTCTTGCTGAGCCTCGAGATCGCTAGACCACCCCATGCGTTCGCCAGACTTTGGGGCAGCCCTGGAAGCCTAAAAGACCGTCGGGCTTTCGCTGTTTTTTGAACTGAGGTCTTAACGTTTCCAGCAGTGTGACAGTCTTGCATATACTTGTATATCTATTCAGCTGAAAGCGTGCGATTGACTAGGTCTAAGTGATGCGCGTAAGGGAAACCCAGGTTATCAGTGAAACAATACAAGGTTGACCTTTAAAAGCCTTGAAAGAAAGGCTTACATTGTGGTCTATATCACCTTTACGACCTGTACATCAAGCCTAACAGCCGAGATTAAGGCCTGCGACCCAGCATCAAACATCCGGTTCTTGAGGAAGGCTTTTTCGCGCTTGCATCTACAAGAAAGCTGGACTTTGACTGTTCGCGCAAGATTCTCACTATGGCTACAGCGTCAAATCAGGCAGCTTCATCATCTGCGTCGACGTACGCTGAAAATCCTGCCCGGCAAAGAACCAAGTAGTTCTGACGCAGTTCATATACAGGTCGAAATCCCAGTCGCAATCCATTACCACTCTCCTTGTATCCTCTCTACCATCCGCATACACTTCTCAATCCCTGTCTGCCTTGCTCTCTGCAGTAGGTCCTATACGAACCGCATTTATCGTCACTTCGCAGACGAGCCCCGGTCAAGGCAAAGGCTATGGTTTCGCCAAATTTGTGCTGAAAGACGATGCAGAGAAAGCTATCAAGGAGCTTGACGGGACGATTATCGATGGAAAGAGGATCAGTGTCAAATGGGCACAGCGGAGGCACAGAGGTGCCCCCGGTGCGACTGCTGCCGAAGACGACAGTGATGCTGAAGATACTCTGCAAAGCAATGCATCCTTTGTGCCGCTGGCGGAAAATACCAACGTGCGAAATGCATACGCCGTGAGAAGAGAAGAGAAGCGGGCTGCAAGGCAAGGTGTACGAGCAGACGGAGAGAGGCCTACCGGAGCAGAGTCGGGTATTGACAATGCGAAAGACAGCCGCACGGTCGTTCTGGAAGGAGGTCTCGACGTCAACGATCAGCCGACCAAGAAAGCGCTTCAGAAGAAGTTGAAAAAGATCTGCTACAGCATAAACACTGGATCAGGAGCACTGGACCCTTCGCAGATCTATATCACAGCTTCCACGCACCGGGTTGTTACCTCGAACAACGAAGATGCCACTCCGGTGACCACGGTCGAGCCTCTCGTCTTGCTAGAATGCCCGTCATCGCAAGTCGCGAAGCAGCTGGAGAAGAAGCTTCATGATACAGTCACAAAGGGCTGTCTCGTCCGAGCCAAGAATAAGTGGGAAGACGATACGCTAAGTCGCAAGGGCGTTACCGAACAACGCGGTGGCCGCCTTATCATCAGAAACTTGGCTTTCGATGTGAGCACGAGATATCAATCGCCGTCCTATATCGCAATGCTGACCTAGTGATTACGAAACTTCAGGTCACTCTGCCAGATATTGCATCTGCGTTCGCCTCTTTCGGACCGATACAAACTATCCGACTACTCAAAGGTTATGCCTTTATAACATACATCACTAAGGCCTCTGCTCAAGCAGCCTTGGAGGGCATGAATAACAAGCGAATCTATGCTGGAATGGAGAAGGACCGCATACAAGAAGCCGCAAGCCACGAGCTTACCAGCATCAAGAGGAAGAAGGAAAAGGGCAAGATTGTAGGCGTCAAAGGCCGTATGTGCGCTGTGGACTGGGCCTTGGAGAAAGAACAGTACATGAAGCTGGAAGCGGAGGCGAACAAGCCGACTTCAGCACCGGAAGCAGCCGGCAAATCCAAGAACGGCATAGAGCATGATTCGGATGCGTCAGACTCGGATGATGAGGACGAAGAGGAAGATAGCGATGAAGATGAAGACGAGGAAGACGATCTGACGCCAGAGCCGATCGATATGAACGAGTTGGAACCTCCAAGTGAAGCCGAGTTGTCGGATGAAGATGCTGAAAAGGACGGAGATGCGAATAAAGCTAAAACCAGAGACGAGGGCACGACGCTGTTCGTTCGCAACATCCAATTTGAAGCGACTGAGGACGAACTCTATAATCTGTGAGTTTTAGGTAATAACAGGTGTGAATAACAAGGCTAATAAATTTCGAAGGTTTAAATCGTTCGGTGCTGTGAAATACGCCCGTATCGTAATGGACCCGAAGACGAAGCGTTCCCGAGGAACGGGTTTTGTGAATTTCTACAAAGCCACTGACGCCCTAGCATGTCTCGAGGAGTCCGAAAGACTAGCTTCTCAGACTGGCTCTTCGGCAGGCGCATCGTCCGGGAAGGGTAAAGACAACAAGGCAGGACTGAACGCAACACACCAGTCACTTCTTACGGCGGATCCTTCCTCTGCTAGCGCTGCTCGCTTGACCCTTCACGGCCGTGTACTAGGCGTTAGCGAAGCTGTCACTAAGGGCAAAGCAGACAAGCTGAGAGAAGAAAGAGACCGCAAGGGCGACAACAAGGATCGAAGGAACCTCTACTTGATGCACGAAGGTGGTAAGTTTGCATCGTAGTACACAGTGAGATTGCCAATGATACTAAACTACCTCTTCCGAATTTAGTCATTCTGCCCGACGGCCCTCTCGCAAGCGGAATACCTACTTCAGACCTTCAAGCGCGCGAAAGCTCTTTCGAAGCTCGTCGAGCATTGTTACGAACGAATCCGGCTCTTTACATTTCACGGACTCGTCTCGCGATCAGACAAATCCCGCTATTCGTATCGGAAGGTCTGCTCAAGCGTCTGGCTGGATGGAGTTGCAAAGCATTCGAGAGCGATGTCAAGCGGGGACGAAGGAGTCCGTTGACGCTGGATGAATTGCGAGAGTCTGTAAATGCGCTTGGAGCCAAAGCTGCAGAACCTGAAGTCAAGGCCGAAGAGTCGATGGCTATCGATGGGGACGAGACCGAAAAGGCAGCGCCAAAAGACAAGAAGAAGTTCGGAAAGGGCCCCTCGAAAGTCAAGCAATCCAAGATCCTGCGACAGGATGATCGTCTCGATCCGCTTACAGGCTTGAAGAGAAGCAAGGGATATGGTTTCCTGGAGATGCATACTCATGCCGATGCTCTACGAGTCATTCGCTGGGCAAACGCAAATTCGGCTGTTCACAAGCTGTTCCATAGCTGGTGGATGGAAGACCTCAAGTTCCAAATCGAGCGATTGCAAGGTGACACGGGCAAGAAGGAAATCTCCGACACCGAGAAAGAGGTTCGGATCAAGCGAATGCAGGACAAGCTGAAGGAGCTGGAAGGCGAAGACGAGAAGAGTATCGCCAGACAAGGCAAGACTCTTATCATCGAGTTTAGTATCGAGAATGCAGTTACCGTCAAGAGAAGAGACGAGAAGGTGGATCGAGTGCGCGAAAAGAACAAGAAGCGCAAGCGAGAGACGGACGAGATTGAGGTCGAGACAAAGCAATCAGAGGCGAAGGTCGAGCAGAAAGCTGACAAATCAAAGAGGCAAGAGCATAATCCGCTAGGCTCCATGATAGGCAAAAAGAGGCGCCTGGCGAAGGCAAGAAAGGGAAAGTAGATTACTGGTGCAAGATAGTTTGTCGTATTAATAGGTTGATTCGTATGAATGCTGTCTTGCTATGGAACACGATGCCCTGTCGAGCTATAAGCTTCCACTGTCCGAAGACTCCTTGAACAGCATCTTCTCCCATCGCAAGGCCTCATGGAATGCACTGTCTAGCGTCGTACTCCGTTGCAGCATACGACTAGCAGCTGGAAACTTGCGGAATATCCTTTGTTGTCAGAGTCTGGTAAGCCTGATTGAAGATTCGCATAACCATGAAGAAGTGCGCACCTAACGAAGTGGTCTTTCCTCTCCACCTCTCCTTCGCACCGCGCTATCCCCATCAAATGTTCAAAGTCGTTGATGAGGTCTGCCACTGTTTCGCCGCGGTGAAGTTCGTCTCTGAAAGTCCGGGATGCGAGGTTGTTCAGGGCCGCCTGCCGTGACTGCAGAGCTCGTCAGTAGACGGAAGCAGTCTAATCATGGATAAGGATGCTTACAAGCTGCAGCCGCAACGCGCTACCGTACTTCGCTTGAAGCAGTCCAAGACAATGGCGAGAGGTAGATCGATACTCTTCTGGCTGTTGAAGGAGCCACCTTTCTGCGCAGCTGCCCTTTTCGAGTGCCAGTATGACCATGTCTAGACGCTTATCATCTTCTTCCTCCGGGACATCGTGACTGTGGAAGCAGAATTTGACGAGGACAATCAGTCGCAGGGCAAAGGAACGAAGTCGCGGCGCGTATCTGACATTCTGAGCCAGCTGCTGAGTTTGGCAATCCATATATGAAAATCGTCGTTGAGTCTGCCTGAAAACCTGTAAAACAAAACATTGACGAAATCGCGGTCAGCGATCAGCGTAGCCGCGAACGAGGCGCCTCAAGCAGGAAGCGGTGTGCGACTTGCGTGGGAAGGGGCAGAGTGCTCATTCAGCTGGCGATGGACTAAAAGACCAGCGTGAGAGCGAAGTCGTTTGAAGGCGCATTGCAGCTCGGATCGCGCGACCAGGCGTCGCGTTTGTTTGGTTCACGACAACACTTGCTTCCTGTCTTGATGTCTGCAGTCTTTCCGTATACATTCAGTCGTGGTTGAGCCTTCGACAGGTCTGCCAGCAGACGACATGGTCGTCCAATCTTCTGACCGCGTTGGCGACATCGCACTGCATATCACAGCACAAGGATCTTCGCACGAGAATGAGCAAGCAGCCAGCCCATCAGACGGCAGCATCCCTTTATCTGCTGGTGGTCTGGACTTGTCACATCCAGCTCTGCATATCTTGGTAGAACCGTTCAAGCTTGTGCTTCTTACGCCGCTGGGAGATGTTCAGCTGCCTGGACCTTTGCTGGCAAGATCTTTGCAAGAAGACCCTTTCTTCTGCATTGTCCGAAGAAGCGGAGAGCTCAATGTGATTATGACCCAAGACTCGGCACCACAATGGTTGCAAGCTTTTGAGGGTAGCGAATCGATTGCAAAGCCTAGTCATTGGAGTGTGCTTCGTGTGAGAGGTCCTCTTGATCTCTCTATGATAGGTCAGTCTCCTAGCAAAGCTCCGCACTCAGATACTGACATACGCCTCAGGCGTGATGGCCGACCTGTCAGGAGTGCTCAAGAAAGCTGGTGTCTCCCTGTTTGTCATCTCGACGCATCATACCGACCTTGTTTTGGTCGCACCAGAGAGCCTAAATGAGGCCACCAGAGCGCTGGAGCAAGCAGGATGGCACATACAGGAAGCAGAGTAGCAGAAGAGGGATAACAAACATCTGATCCGATTCTCTGCCGTGGAGCGAGCCTTCAGATCAAGCCGGCTACCCAGCTTTACTCTCACTCAAACCCGAAAGAGTTTACCTTCTGCATTTCTTCCAATTCGCTCATGTCCGCGATTGACAAGTGACCACACTATCTTCTCTGGACCTCCGTTCATCGGCTTGAGCATCGCATGCTGAAGAGGCGCGGCGATGTAGACCTCTACGATCGAGCCAGGCAGCATGTCCTTGAGCAGAGCTTGCTCTGGGAGGAAGAATCGTTTGCCGATGTTCTGCAAAGGTACCTGTCCGGCTTGGACGGAGTCGACATAGGCTGCTACTCCCTGACGAAGAAGGGTTTCGGACAGGCTGAGATTGAGTTCATCGTATAATCGGCCATCCATCCCGGATCTGCGTCCAGCAGCACCTGCAATAGTGAGGTCTGTGCAAAGAAGAACGGCTTTGTCCAACGCATTTCGCGGATCGGTGTTCAGCTCTGTTGGAAGGCGAAAGATAGACTCTCTCAAAGCTTTTATGTCGACTCTCCTCTGGCTCAACGGATTGAAGAAGGGTGTCCTTTGGCCAATATGACTTTCGACGCTGGATCGACTCGACGCAGAGCTGCCCTCAGATCCGGAACTATACGAACTTCGGCCTGACCTGCCAGAATAGCTAGAGGCTGAAGATCCTGATGCGCTAGAGGAGTCCGAGCCACTGGAAGGCCTACGAGATTGTCTGTTGGAAGCTGCATGTGCTTTAGGAGCGCGTCGTGAAGCCATATCTCCTAGGGCGCTGGAGTATCAGTTTGCAGGAGGAGAAGGTCTGGTTTGCATATTGGGATCAGATCCTTAGAAAAATTGTTGGAAAGGTCAAGCGCGTCGCAGTGCAAGACGAAAGCACCGCCTTCAACCGCGCGCATCTGTTGCGACGGGACATGCATGAAAAGTTGAGCATGTTTCCCACAGCTCGAGCGATAGTTTCCTTTGCAAAACAAGCAGGAGCTAGGCCACTCGTACACACTCCAAGAATCTGCCGCGAAGCTGCACATCATACGCCTTCCTTCTAGCCAACCCGAAATTTGGCAGAAACGTCGGGCCTAGTCGTCCGTCAACAAGTGCTACCGAAGTGCGAGGATCGTAGTAGGAGAAGACTGGCTGGTGCACCCATGGAAAGCGCCCCTCGACTAGTTCGCCTTCTGCGCGAGACGTTTGAACAGCGCCAGCCTGTTGCAGTATGTTGGTGATTTTGACATTGAGCTCGACGTATTCGGTGGCAGTAATTTCCGCCTCTCGAACAGCCTGAAGCAGTAGCCCGCATGTTCCGATAGCAAGACCGGCATCGAAATCGATACCCCGCCTCATTTGACCTTCTTTGCCATTTGCTGACGGCTGACGTATCATTTGGCCTAGTTCGGACATCTTTTCGCGTAGCTTGGCGACTCTGTAAGCCTTCCTGAGATGGTCGTTGTATTGCTTGGAGGTCTGACCAGCCAATAACACACCTAGTCGAAGCCTGTAGTACGTAAAAGCCTTGCGAGCGCTAGCCACAGGCTGGCTTTCGTTTCGAGGAGGATCCGCTACCACACCCATCTCTGCAAGCTGTTCTTCAACATACTGGTCGAGGTTTCGTGCTGGCCCAGTTGGGCGTAGCTCGGCTTGAAAGCCGTTTAGCGGAGTAGATTTGCCAGCTCGGAAATTTGCGATGTCTTGCACGAGATATTGAAGCTGCTGTGTAACCATCGCCGTTGCGCGTCCAGCGGCAGCAGCCTCCTCAGCGGGGCCTAAAACTGGTCGACTGACTAGAGGATCCTTGCGAGGCTGACGTTGATTACGGATAGCTGCTGTACGAGCTTCTTTGAGCAAGTTGCGACTCTGAATCCATTTAGCTCGATCTTGCTCTTCTTGCAGCAATTCCTGCATGGACAGCTTCTCGAGTTCTGATGCACTTGGCTGTCGATCTTGTCGACGCCCGGACGACTTGCTCGAGCGTCTGCGGTTTTCACGGGATATACTCGTCTGCGGATAGGCGTCTTCATTACTGCTACCGCTTCGGCTGGGGTCGCTCGAAGCGCTTCTGCCATCAGACGAAGTTGAACTTTGCTTATAATGACCAGAGCGCCTGCGGCTAGAAGTATGACTGGAATTATGCTTGCTGGATCTCTTTGGAGCCACGTCCTCAGCTGAGTCATACGAGTATTGCTCCGCGTCAGAATCGCTTGGCGATTCCCGTCGACTGTGTCTCCGAGAGTGCGATGGCATGCTTTTGTAAGATAACAACAGGTGACTCTCATAACCAGGGGTGATCGATGAAGGTGGAGTGAGGATTTGTACGAATAGTCGTACGCGATGGGCTGTGTCGAAGTCAGACAGAGAAGGGATAGGGAGCGAATGCAGCGAAGCAAGCCGAAGAATAGGCGCTGAATGCAGACCAAAAGAGATTGAGATTCCAGCGCGAAAAACTTGTGGAACAATGCGGGATATGTTATTTGAATCAGAGATCTTGGATAGACTAGTCAGAAAGTGTCCAAGCAGGTAAGCATACCAGTCCCTTGCTTAGCGTCTACTATTTGTACGACTACGAGACGGTCTGTCAGAACCTCGCGGGACGCACACCAGTGACCGACCTTCCACGAAAACATCATGCTGAAACTTCCTGGCCAAACCGTACGCTGGCAGGAAGACATGGCATTGTCGCTGTGTGTCCGTTTTGACATCTTTGACCATGGCTATAGGTCTTGGCAGTCTCCTCTCCGGAACAATGACGCCTCGACCACCCAAGACAGGTCGATGGCCAGGCTCTAGCTCCGGAGGCGGTAAGCGAGTGAGAGGTGGTGATGTGATGACATTGTATTTTGGGTCTTTCAGCTTGAAGGTAAGCCGAGCGTTGATATCGTTATATTCCTGCGGAGTAAGAATGCGCGTGGTGACTGCCCGAAGGATGTCTTCCCAGAGGCGGATAGCTACTTGCGGGTCGTAAGTGAGACCACTCTGCTGACCTCCTCTGCCAAGGCCGTGTCGCTTGATCAATCGTGGATCTTCACCTTTTGCAACAGCTAATCGCTCTTGTCGGGCTAGAAGTCCGCCAGGCTTCAGATCGTTCTCCAGCCACTGGACCCGTTCCCTTAGTTGCGCGATCTCTTGCGCTGCTTGAAACTCTCTCATCAATCTTGCATCTGGTCTCCGCAGAGCTTCTATCCTGAATCTGACCAATTTTAAGGCTTGCTCGACCTCGAGCTCGGGCAACTTAGGAGGACGACCACTGTTCAGCTCTTTTCGGTAGAGTTCTTCCTTGCCGTCGTCGAGTGTCCTCAGATCTTTGATCAGATTTCGAATATGCTGAACCTCCCCATTTTCGGCTTGTCGCAGAGCGTCGACTTCTTTGTTGATCGGCCACGAGCCTCGCAAATGCTGCGGAAGAGGAAGCGTTTCTTTTCTCTCGTGAAGTACGGGAAATGGGCCTTTGCTTCGATGAGCTGCAATTTCCGCTTGTCGAAAGCCCTTTCGTTCGATCTTCATGATATGGTCAGCCTTCTGCACGTCTCCGAGAGTCTCTAGTCTGCTCTCAATAGTTCCTAGCATCAACTCTTCGTCCGTTATCGGCTGATCTCGCCCATTCACTATGCGTCTCCAGCTGCGGAAGTCGTGTGGTTTTTCGACCTGGACATTCTTCAGGCCACGAGCAAAGTCATCGTTGATTTGTCTAGCATATCGGCCTTTGGAAATTTGCTTGAGTTGTGCACGGACGAGGCGCTCGTCTTCTTTCCAAGGGTAGGAGTAGCCGACAGGAAGTCCACGCCCTTTGCGTCCATTGCCATATCTTTCGTCGTCTGAAAATTCATCTTGCCGGCGACTGTGGTTAGTCCGGCTTTTGGCTGAGCTGGCTCTTCTTGACATGATTCCGGCTGTTTGAGGATGCCTAGCTAATGCGTCTGGCCGCAGGGGTCGTATGCAGAGGAGCAGATCAAAGTCTTTCACCTTTGTAGGTCTTCATGCCAAAAAGCATCGCCGACATACGTCTGGCAGAATGTTAGGATTTTGTAAGGCCGGATGCCAACCAGCTGCGAGAAGGTAAAGCGCATATTCATCGCGAGCATTAGGAGTGTCTTCGCATCTTCATAGCTAGATCTCCTTTGGATTTGGGCAGATTCAGCTTCGAGGCCCCCTTTGTAAATGAGTAGGCGCTTGGTTGACCTTGGATTGACCATTGGAAAGCTGGGATCAAGCATTCAGTTAAACCACCAGGCTTATACGGCACCTTGAATCTGCTTCAAGAGACCTTAACCCATCAGTACATCAAGGCCTAACACCTCTGCCCGCGTGCTCAGACCGCGTCTTGAAAGAGCGAAGATAGCCAGCAAAGATGTGCGTGGAATTTGAGGGTTAAGCAGCACCTAAAGCTGAGGATACATCGACAGGCCAGCGCCAGTCAGCTCCGGGATGCAAGTCGAAACGCGGCTCAGGGCCTACGAGCAGGGCTGTTACTGACCGTTCGCAAATGCAGTGGAATCGCCAATCTGCCAAATCAGAGGCATCGCATCGTCGCACAACGTGGTGCACACTTCACCTTGATGGTCGTGGGCGAATCTGGCCTTGGAAAGACTACCCTCATAAACACCCTATTCTCGACCGAGCTTGCTGCTAGCAGAGACTACAGCAGCAGACACATCAAGCAGCTACAGGAGAAGTACACAGAGATCAATATTGTTAAAGCCGAGCTCGAGGAAAAGCAGTTCAAAGTCAAGCTTACTGTCATCGACACGCCTGGTTTTGGCGACTATGTCAACAATAAAGACTCGTGGTCTCCCATCGTGGACTTTATCGATGATCAGCACGAGTCGTACATGAGGCAAGAACAGCAGCCAGACCGTGATCAGAAGCTCGATATGCGCGTGCATGCATGCTTGTACTTCATCAGAGGCAATGGACACTCGTGCGTTCGCAGCTGGCCCTGGTGGTTCATTAACTGATGCTTATGTTATGTAACTTCAGCCTCAAGCCCTTGGATGTGGAGATCATGAAACGTCTCGGAACACGCGTCAACCTGATCCCTGTCGTATCGAAAGCCGACACAATGGTTCCCTCGGATCTACTTGCGTTCAAACAAAGAGTGTGTGCTCTTGCTGATTACTTTAGTGCATGCGGCTGAAAGGGCGCCTTTGCAGGTCCGCGATTCTCTCGCAGCCAACAACATCAGGATCTACAACCCTCCAATCGAGAATGATGATCCTCAGGCTGCTGAGCATGCGAGAAACCTCATTGTAAGTCGCAAAGGCTTGCCTAAACTCTGTCTTATGCTGTGTGCTGCAGGGTGCTATGCCATTCTCTATCATTGGATCCACGCAAGACGTGATCACTCCAGATGGACGACAGGTCAAAGGCAGAGAATACTTGTGGGGTGTCGCAGAAGGTCGGTCGGATGTACATTGCAGCACACAATTACCCAAGCTGACCGGCCGCATGCAGTCGAGAATGAGGAACATTGCGATTTCAAGAAGCTTCGATCGCTACTCATCCGAACACACATGCTCGACCTCATCAACACGACTGAAGAGCAGCACTACGAGTCTTACCGCCAGACACAGATGGAGACTCGCAAGTACGGCGAAGCCAAAGTGCGCAAGCTTGACAACCCGAAATACAAAGAAGAGGAAGAAAACTTGCGAAAGAAGTTCACAGAGCAAGTCAAATTGGAAGAAGCGAGGTTCAGGCAGTGGGAGCAGCACCTCATCGCAGAGCGAGACAGACTTAATAAAGATCTCGAGACGTCGCACTCCGCTATCAAGGCTCTTGAAGGAGAGCTTGATGCGATGTCGGCTCAGAGTCAGTACGGAGGCTCTCAGGTCGGGTCAAGAGGCCCAGGAAGGCGATAGAAGGACTAGCAATCGTTCGTTTGGGTTAGGCTTTAGTGCAAATCGGTCGTTCTTGTTGGCGGTACCCTCGTTCTCATGTTCTGTCTCTCTGAAGCAGTCAGCTCTTTGCAATCATGTTGCTATTCTTCCGCGGGTTGCTGAATATGCCATTACGGTGTCCACTGCCTACGGCGCACTGCTGCCGACGCTGTCGACAAAATCTACGCTGATTCGCCAGAGTGGGTATACATATACAATGAAACATCTGTCTCATATTGCCTCGTCTAGAGCGTCTCACTTCTTCGCAGTCGACGTGTCTATGGCTTTTATCGATGACGGCCAGTCTCCTGTGTCTAATAGTATCTTTAGTGCATTGCGCGCACGGATGCGCGTGATGTCTTCCGAACGAGCCAAGACAGCGGGCGCAGCTGTTTGCGCAGTCTTGCCAATGGCGGAGTACTATCGCAAGTGAAGCAGGGTCATTCAGCTTACTGACAGAGCCGATTGAAAGTAAAGACGGGGAACGTACCGGGAAAGAGGTCTGGAGAGTCTCGTATGCGACAAGCGTAACGCCGAACTGTGGCGAGCTTCGCACAACACGAGCGATACCTCCTTTGAAGAGAGCTCGTGCGCCTTCCTCGGTGGAGATCTTCCTAAAGGCATCCATGATACCGGAGTATGTCGAATAGCCCTTCTTCGCTTCCTGGAAGCGAGGCCAACAAATCAGTCAGCATCGTCAAGGGCAAAAAAAGGGTCTACGTACCGACTGGATTCTCGTCTTGACTACATCTGCTGGAGTTGTCAGATATGCCGCGGGCATACCAGCGATACCTGCTGCTGTCAAAGTCTCGACAAAGGACAGCTTCTTGCCGTTCTCGCCTTCCCGGAAGACGTCCTTCTTGAGATGCGCATATGAAGTAAAGTAGATGGCAGAGAAAGGTACATCTCGGAGCAGACTTGTTAACAGAAAGAGCTGAAATTAGGAATTCGCCACTGGTCAATACCGAGGCTGACCCACCATGCTGAGGCACCCTTGTATAGGCCGAACAACCCAAGCTGTTTGATGATATGCACAGCTGACTTTGGCGCCACTCCAGATGATTTCGCCATCTCTCCTTGCATTTGTAGTCTGATCTTAACGACTGTGGGTAGATAGTGATTTAGACGATCATACCCACTGGCTTATCATGAATCGTAACTCACTTTCCAGAGGATTCGTGAAGACTACTTGCGAACCTCCAGCAATACCACCCGCAGCGATTTCCCAGTATAGCTTGATTTGCCCGGTATCAGCATCTCTCGTTTTGCCTCTGACAAGATCGTTCATGGTAAGTTTGATGGCCTTCTCGGGCGCGACTCCCTGTGTGACATAGACGTGTCAGTGCTAGTCAGAATAAAGAAACGTGGAACTTACGACTAGCTGCGGAGGCAGACCCCGGTAAAACCCTGTGAAGCCTTCATTCTTGTAGACCTTCTTCGCGCAATCGATCGAGTTCTTGTAAAGAAGTTCTCCTACTACCCTACTACGCTGGTTCTGCATGCGAGTCTTGACGAGATCGATAGGGTATACAGCTGTAGCACCGATACCACCGGCTATGCCACCGAGGAAGAAGTTGTATGCGCTTCGCAGAATATCTTGCCCTGCACTCTGGCCAGCTGCTACCTCCGTTCCGACTTGAGTGTCTTCCGGTCGTTCCCCTAATTAAAAGAAAACGTAAGCGAGAGACTTTGTATCACAGTCCGTGAGCAGCCTTACAAGTGGGTGCGAACAGCTGTCCGAAGTCCTTCCATGCCAATCTAGAGTCGCCCATCCCCATTCCTGCGAAATGGAAGACGATACTTGCTTCTAGCGGAGTAAAATTGCTGTAGCGGGTAATTCTGATATAGCGACATTAGCTAATCTGTTGTCAGGCTACAAACCTGCTACCTACTTTGCTGCAGAATCTTGGAAGTCCTGTCATGACGTCTCAGCCTGGCAGTTGACAGCCCGAAAACGAAGTATAGCCTACCGCTCTATCTATCCTGCCGTCTTTAGAATGACTGATAGCTTCTTTCACCACTCTTTCGACAGTGTCCATGGCGACAATGATCTTTGAGGAATGGATCAGTCAGTATGGCCTTCGTCATATGCTGCTGGCAACCGACATTATGGAAGGCGATGACTTCGGAATAGCTGATCTTCCCGCCAGCGCTCAGGGTACACAGCGTGGTGAGGCGTGCAAGGAGAGCATCCGAGAGCTTATGACTAGCCAATTCCCGGATGATACGCGCAAACTCGTGCGGACGAATGTAGCCTGTCTTCTTCGTGTCGAAATAGTGGAACGACTGTCGCAGTCTTTCGCCGGGAAGACCTTTCACTGTGCGGTGAGAGCAATTGAGATTTCAGTATTCAATAGCAATCCGGCGAGAGCAGGGTACTTACTTAATTGCGCAAATTGTGGGTAGTCCAGCACATGTATACCGTCTTTTTGTCCAAGGTACAAACTGACCCATGCACTGTCAAAGTTGAATGGGATTTTGTCCGTTCCCAGGGATGCTCTGAAAACTTCCTGGAACTCTTGGAAAGACACCAAGCCATTGTTGTCTGTGTCAAACCAGCGGAAGGCAATCTCGTAGGGCGCATCCTGTAGAATAGAGTGGGCTTAATGCTGAGTTCCGGTGTCATAAACGCGTAACGTACTGGCTTCTTCAGGATGGTCTCGAACACTACAAACTCATCCCAAGTGACTCTTCCTTTGTGACGAGTGTCTGCGACCTTGAAGAGCAATGCAAATTGGTCGCGCTTGATCTTGTCAAGGTCGGCCGGCGGAGCTACCGCACTGACAAAGGCCTCCTGGTCGAGGTATCTAGATTGTGCTGCAGCTCAGCTACAGTCCAATAGGGTACAAATTGAGTTTGAAGCGCACTTTTCGCCAGTCTCGAGGTCGACTTTGGCGTTCAGGTCGAAGGTACGCTGCCATTTCGATAATTCGGCCTGGGCTGTAGGTAGAACAGGATTCGCCACATTCTTCAGGGATGTTGCGATCTTTGATGTCGTTGAGGATGCCGATGCAGCGCTCGAGTTACCAGGAACATTGCTAGCCGGCGTAGCTTCTTCGCAGCGCAAAGGCTGGCGGTTCAGAGCTTGAAGAAGGTTCATTTAGTGTCAGTACAGGTCTTCAAGAGCATCTTCAGGATCCTCTCCAAGCTGTGCGAATAGCTAGGCCGTCGAGAACCGAAAGTGCTCGTTCAAAGTCGCCGGGACAACTCACGCAGCCAGACCATGGGATATCACAATAGCGAGTCGCAGACTGCTCCAGCACAGGACTTCGATGTTCTGGTGTAAAAACGCAAGTTTTCGTACGGTTTGTACCGAACTCAGGGCGCGGGCAGTTCGTCTTGACCAGGTGACTTCGACTGATGACAATCGTTTACAGGGAAGACGACGACAGCTACCATCTGCCTGAAAGTAATAACCGCTGTCTCTGATTAACTGCAAGCCTGGCCCAAGCGGCTTTCTGCATCATCTATGACGATCTCGACACTTGTATAGTACAGGTACTATACACGATGATGGGAGATTATACTACGTTGACGGAGCCAGCGCAGGATCCTTCTTGAGAGCCTCAGGGATCATTTCTTGTTTCTTCCAAAGCTCCGGCTCAAGCAAATTGTGCACCATTCGCAATGCTTTCAAAGAGTCCGTACGGGCTATCACACAGGATACGTTGATCTCGCTGGAACCCTGCGAGATCATCTCGATGTTGACTTTGGCTTCAGCCAGTACACTGTCAAGCTAGAGATTAGCATAGAAGGATTCGGCAAACGCCTATACTTACGTGAACATTCTTCCGGCTATACCGACCATATTCTTCATCTGCTTGCCAACGAGTGACAAAATGGCCATCTCGTGAAGTACATACACCTAGCAAAGCAGTCAGTGTGCAAGCTTGATAAAGCCAGCAGGAGACCTACCTCGCCAAGCTTCTTCATCTCGCTGACTAGCTTATCCAGCAGTGATCGTCTCATACTGCCATTCATTGCTATCGAGACATGCACTTCCGACGTGGAAATGAGATCGACGACAATGCCATATCGATCCAGTGTTCCGAATATCCTCGCCAAGAAGCCATGCGAAATGGTTTTCCTGTTACTCCTAACGTTGAGCACAAGGATGGTGTCCTTGATCGTGACAGCCGTTGGGATTTTTGCTACTTCCGCCGTCAAGTCGAACTTCAGGGCGGCAAGAGCAGTAGCAGGCGGTGTACCAGGTTCAGAATTCGAGTAATCAGGGAAGATGACTGTGCCAGCTCCTTTCGGCTTTTCGACATTCTTGATGCGGATGGGAATGGACGCGTTGATGACTTGTTCCATGGTGAAAGGGTGGATGACTTCACTTCCGTAGTACGTCAACTCGGCAGCTTCCTCTGGCGTGATGTGCGAAAGAAGACGAGCACCCTTGACCTTGCGAGGATCGGCAGTGAATATACCGTCTACTTCCTTCCAGATTTGAAGCTCGCTAGCTCGCAAGCCGACAGCGCAGAGGGCAGCGCATAGATCTGTGTACCCTCGGCCGACTTGCGAAAGAAGCGAGCCTGGTACCACGCCAAAAAAGCCTGTCAAGGATGTCTTGCTCAGCCGGGGTGGATGTCACGAATCGTAGCCAATGTACCTGTAACGACGGGGACTCTGTCACTGCACTCTCGCAGGCGGTCGGCGAAAAGACTCGCTACTTTGTCGTAGAAGGCCTGGCCCAAACCCTCAGCGCCAGACGTATCGGAACCTCCCTCCTCTTCGCCAGCGCGTTGTATTATGTTTTCCAATGACACCAGTTCGGACTCGATGCCCTACAGGAGAAATTAGCACAAGTCCATAGGAACAATCCCTGGAAGCCGGCCTACTCTATCTCGCAGCACGGCAGCCATTATGCGACACGATAACCGCTCGCCCACGCCGATGATGGTGTCTTTCGACCTCGGACTGATCTCCTCTAGTATCTGAGCATATGTAAGACCAGTCTGTCAGTTGAGTAATTCGCGTACGCGAATGATCGGCTAGTGCTTGCCTGCGCTGCTGTCAGGAAGCTTCGCAATTGGTCGCAATCGTAATCGATCTCTTCTTCAAGTGTTTCCAGTATATCCTGATTCCGCACTACTGCTTTCGCGGCTTTCAGATGGTCGTTTCTGATCTGCTCTACGGTGATTTCGAATTGTTGCTGAGGCGCAGCGACTTCATCCCGTAGGCTCGACAGCGAAGTAGACATGGATCTATACCTTGTTGGACTGGAGGGACCTGGACTATTACTGCGCGACCAGCCATTGTTGAGTGAGGGTAAGACAGATGAGCTTCCTGAGCGCTGAAAGACTTGGGAAGTTAGGGATAAGGGATTGAAGCCGGAACTAGCTGCAGATGGCGTGACAGCTCTGCTGATGGAAGGAGAGGAAGTGCCAGTAGCTGTACTTGCAGCTGGCCGAAGCGCTTGCAGTGAAGCTTGGATTAGAAGATTGGTCGTTCCAGTGTCTTTGGTGTTTCCAGAACGCGCAGAGCACACCAGAACAACACGGTTTCCAGAGTCGATGAAGGTGCTGTATCGCGCGAAATGTCAGCTTCGAGATGTTTTGTCGGAAATTTGGGCCAAGCTCTTTCTCCTGCTTGTCTCGAGACTGACTTTACGACTTCTTCAGCGATGTTGACGATAAACTTGCCCACGCTGGTACCGCCAAATTTCTGGACGACCCATCTACGCGCCAGCTCTCTCAGCTTCTTCGATGACTTGACTCGCTGCCCAAACTCACGGCCCGTCTTGCGGGTTGCTTTTCAGCTGAGGCTGAGGCGACGACGAAGACGCCGCCGCCTGCTGCTCATCGATAGCAGCCAGACTGACCATTCCGAGCTGGATGGATTAGGTAGATGCGAAGATTGAGGAAGCAAGAACGAAGAAGCGAAAGGCTGACCGGCAGGAACGTCGGACGGACTCGGTCATTGGCCTTCATCAATGAAAGTAGAACTCACTATTATCATCCACCTTCACAAGTGAGAAATGCACAGTCCTGGTCCCTGCTCACTGCCCGAACCCTTCGCATGATGGGACGTCACGCGCACATACTTTCCTTCATGAGCGCTCTTCGCCAGAGCTCTCCCATCTGCCCTCACATCTGCCCTCACATACTGAAGACAAGCGTATTGGCAGGCAAGTCATCAAATTCCTCAATTGGCGGGAATTGCCAGATGGATGGATCAATGGAGGTCGACAAGTACATTGACCGCCGATGCGAAGGCTATCCCTGCATCATTTCATCTCTCGATACATCTTAGCCTGAGCTCGTTCACGGCAGGACAAAGAGCGGTCATACGAGTTCTGCTCCGTGATAGGAGCCTGAAATGTGCCAGACAAGCTATGTACTTAGACCCACAATTTGTTGAGCAAGCTTCTGTGATAGTCCTGGTGTACTTGTCTAAGTCGATGAGGTATAACGTCGTTTCGTCACTCTGGCTTGTTTCCTGTCGCATTTCATCATTGCACCACCTTGAGCACCGTCCCACTTCTAGATGGCCAGCTTGCCAGTGATAGATTCACGGCCCAAAGGCGCCTACGTCTCGTCGACATGTCCCTTCTGCAAGGCTGAAATCGAGTACATACGACCGAAACCTTCGCAAGACCAGCAAGCTACAGCCGGCCAGCCGCAGTTCCAAATCAAATGCTGTCAATGTAGCAATACATATAATGGACCTATACTCAAGTCTGCAAAGGCGAAAGCGGGAGGAGGAGGACGGACTATCGGGACTGACGCCAAACCTTTAGAAAATGAATACTACGAGGCGAGCTGAAACTAGCTCTATATCAAGAGTACGCTAATGTCTATTGATGCAGATACTGGGCGTAGGCGCGCAAGCGACAGATGGAGAGATCAAGACTGCGTATCGCCGCCTCGTGAGCAGCATATTCCAGAACCCCTGCAGCTGGCTGACACGAATATGCAGGCAATCAAATTCCATCCAGACAAGAATCCGAATGACCCACTTGCAGAAGAGCGCTTCAAGAAGATTGCAACAGCCTACGCAACGCTTTCCGACGCCGAGACTCGGCATAAGTACAATGAGTTTGGCGCCTCAGCGGGCAAAGGAGGAGAAGATGGAGTTGTGGATCCCGAAGCTGTCTTTTCTCAGCTGTTCGGAGGGGAGAAATTTGTCGATATAATCGGAACGATTTCGTTAGGACAGGAGATGAAGTCTGCCATGCAAGATGAGACGGAAGAAGACGAGTATGAGGAATACGAAGAGCAAGTCACGACTGGTTCTGTAACGAAGCCTGGCCAACCTCCTCAAACGACCACGACGACTGTCACGAAGAAAAGAAAGAAGGAACTTACGCCCGAGCAGAAAGCAAAGAAACAGGAGCAGGAGAGGAAAGTCAGTGCAGAGCGAGCGAAAGCTAGAGAGGAAAGAGTGTCCAAGCTTGAGACAACACTCAAGCGGAAGCTGGCCATCTACACGGAACAGGCGCAGCAGGGCCATGTTGCGGAAGTCGCCAAGTCTGGTGAGTTACCACGAACACTTGGCTTACATGCCGTCTCCTAACATGCTTCGTAAAAGTGCGAGCGATCTGGACTATTGAAGCTGGCGAGCTGAAAGACGAGTCTTATGGAGTCGAGCTTTTAAACGTGGTCGGTGCGACCTACGTCGCTAAAGCGAAACAATATCAAGCTGCTTCCAGCACACCACTCGGGATAGGCGGGTGGTGGCACGGCGCGAAGACGAATTTCCACGTAATTGGGGAGACGTACGGGACTGTTCGCGCTGCATTGGAGTTGAAAGCCGTCTTTGAAGAGCTTCAGAAAGCAGAGACGAATGGGATCACAGAAGAGCGGAAGAAGGAGCTAGAAGAGAAAGCTGCTACAAAGGGATTAGCTGCGCTGTTCAAGGGTGCGAAATTGGAAGTCGAGTCGATCATTAGGGAAGTCTGCGAGAGGATCCTTAATGAGAAAGGATTCAGCGAGGCGCAGCTGGAGAGAAGAGCAGCGGCTCTGCTCATCTTGGGAGAAGTGTATTTGAGCGTAAAGAAGGATGAGAAGGCAGATGATTCAGAGTATGTCAAGGTCAATGCTAGACCATAATAGTTCTTGCTTGGTGCAATCATAGCTGCTTGTTATGTCTAGAATGTCGTATAATAAACAGGATGGTCCAAATACGACCCGTTCAGATTGCAGACGAAGACTCATGCACGTTACTGCACTCCCCGCCTCGTCTGTCTATAAAGTATCCCTAGTCTACTTTTCTAGGAAGTTACGCCTCTGGCAGGGCATCCTTGACAGTCGCCATATCTATCGCGTTGTCCTTGCCTTGCTTCTGCTCCTCCGTCTGGTTCTCCACTGCCTTCTCGACATCCTTCTTGGCGTTCGGCGCGCCTCCCACCTGCACTCCTTCCGGGATTTTATTGTGTTTCTTACTCGCCTTGACTTTCTTCTCTGGCACAGGCGGAGGGGGATAAGCCAGCTTATCCGCTTCCTGAAACTGCGGGTTATTCTTGAATTCCTCCTGAATAGGCGCTAATAGACTATTTATCGATTCAGTTACGAATGCTTTCAAGTCGCCCGGATGGATTTCCTCTTTTGCGTATGCGGCTTCGATGGACGCATAGTCACTGAAGTGAACAGTTCCCCCATGCTCTTCTTTGCGAACGAAAGAAACGAGCGTGTCTTTTGGCAGATCTGGCACCTCCTGAGCTGCAAATGGGCTTTTTTCTTTGCCTGAGGAGAGTTGAAGAGTCGCTATGGGCAGTAGGACTGCTTTGATGAATGCCAGCAGTCCATTATCCTCCACTACTCCAGGCGCTGCAACAGCAGCTTTGATCTTCTTCTTGACTACCGCAGGCGGGTCCAAGAAATCGATCTTGGAATCTGGGTCTGACGACGACATCTTGCCTCCGGCTAGACCGGGGACCATTCCATTCATGAGATGTGCTCTCTTCTTCATGCCTAGTTTCGGCAATGACATTTCTGCCAAAATGAAGATTTTCCGCTGGTCGACTCCCCCAAACTGGATATCCACACCGAGGTATTCCTCATCCAGCGCTTGGAGTAAAGGATAGAGTAAACCAGATAAGGGAGGAGAAGCGGTCTGTTTAACCACTTCTGCGCCTGCCTTTTTGGAATCGTGCTCGGACGTGATGGAGGATAGCCGGAAGAGATCTCGTGTGTAGTCCGGCGTGTATTGGTAGGATGACCCAGTTACAAACTCGAGCTTGTCCAAGGGAACGCCAATGGAACGAAAGACGGCAGTGAGGACGAAGGCATAGTAGCTGACTCGGTGATTGACGAGCTCGATGGGCGCTTTGAGATTATCGAGGAAGGCATGTACGTCTGCTCACGATACATTCAAGGAATCAGCCGTCGGTCTCTGGAATGGATTCGCTAAGGACGGGACTGACCTGCGAGAAGGACTTTGACGCGGACGCCAGCTTTGAGGAAGTCTGCAATCTTGGTCAGAGGGACAAAGTAGCCTATAGGATCCGTATCAGAATGGTCGTTTCTCTGGTCGGGTTCCTGTATTTTCGTGTGTTTTTCTGGTGCATGACTCTACTGACCGCAGTGAGGTCTTCCCGTGGGCGCCGTTCCCTATTGACCACAATAGCAAGGATATCGTTAAACACCTTTATTACACTTTGTCTTTCAAGGCTTTCGATTGATTAGGTTCGGTAAGGCGCACCCAGTAGAGCGATAGTTCGCGCTTCTCTTCGCACATCTTCATGATGCTCTCTGCGCCCAGCACCTCTTGCAAGTTGCGAGTGATGAGCTCGTAGCGCTCTTGCGGCGACTGATCCATGGCGGCGGGCGATGTATGATATAGATGCAAAGTCAAGCCTGGATTGATGACTCCAAGAACAAACATTACTTGCTTCAAACTGCTCAGCTATTTCCAAGGTACATATCAAGTATGTAGTAAGTCTAGTACTACCGCCTGCCCATCCTGCGACCTTGCTTGTTGAGTGCTTTGAGCTTGGCCATCTTCTGTTTCTCAGCGAGTTCCCTCTCGTCCGCTTTCCTCTTTGCCTCAGCTTCATCCTGACCAGGTGCACCACCACCAGCACCTCCAATTGCACCTGCAGCGCCAGGCATACCTCCACCCAGCATGCCCTTCATCATCTCTTGCATCTTGCCGCCTCCCTTCAAGGCCTCGTCCAATGTGCCATAGGATATTGCTGGACTGTGGTAGGGTAGTTTGAAGAGGATGGATGATGGATCAGTAGGGGCGTGCGACCGCAGTAGCCGTATCCCATCGCATAGCTTCTGCAGGAGGGTATATTCTGTTGTAGACCTGGCGTGAGCTGTACCTCGAGAAGTGGGATAGACATACAGGCTTACTGTCTTTGATGGAAGGGTTGAGCAGCCTTCCAGACGCTTTGTCCTTGATCAGGATCCTGACTCTTCCAGGGTTCTGCCAGTCTCTCGGGTGTGTCTTTTCTGGCTCAAATACCGGTGCCAATCCCAGTACTCTGCCACATACTTCTGCAATCTCCTGTGCTTTAGGGTATTTGACAGCTTTTGCTTTACTGACCCTCCTCTCGCCGTTCTTGTGCGCGAACCTGGCGTCGATGTAGATTGGGTATATGACCTGATAGTGCTTGAAGCGGGATGCCTCGTCTGTCGTGATGATGTTGGGCTTGTCGGCGAACGAGCTGGCGAGCGAGGCCGTGAATGGGTTGACCTGGACCTTGCTCTTGGACGTGGACGACGACGACGGCGCTGAGACTGGGGGCAGCTCGTAGTCCATGTCGTCGATGTCGTCGTACTGCGACTGCTGGACTGTCACTGTCGTCCCTCCATCGTCGCTGTCGACGTCGGTGATTGTAGGCATTGCTGTTGATTGATAGAAGCTTGAGGGAAAGACCTCGTGTAACACTTTGCTTGACCACTCTTAAACACTCTTTACATCTGCATAACACTTCGATGTAACACTCTGTAACACTCTGTCTATTACAAGGTCTACTGTCTATCATGTCGGAGCGTTGAATGCCGGCTCACTCACTCACTCGCTGCCGACGCTAAAGAGCAAGAGCAAATCCCATCTCAACGCAGCTTGGCTTTGTACCACAACCAAGTCTTGACATTACACTCTTTCAAGGCTCCTCATGCGATGACCGCGCCTAATGATCATCATCCAACCGCTTTAAAAACTCCGACCGATCCAGATGCTCAAGAATCAAAGAATCTCCAGCAAACGAACGAAGGGCCAGACAAGGAAACTGGGAAAATAGCAAATGAATCAGGCGACACCATCACACCTGCTCCAACAAGCAGTAAAACAGCCCTGCGAAAAGTCGATTTCGGCTTCTTGCCCATCCCACGCTGGAGAAGATATGATCCAGATATCCCATTCAAGTTCTCCCCTGCTTTAAACTATCTCTTTGCCCTAGCTGCGATTGCTACAGTCGCCAATTTGTCAGTTTTCTCAGGCACTCGTCCGCAAAATCCAAGTCGCCGTGCTGATAAAACCATCAATAATTTCTACGCAGATACTACTGTCAACCGCTGCTTGTTCAGTACTCAGAAAGCTTTAAAATCACTTATGGACAATCGACCGAAGTCCCGGCATTGCTTCAAGGTGGATATGCAGGAGGTCTCCTCTTGATCGCTCCCATGGGTGACATGGTCCGGCGGCGACAACTGTGTCTGCTACTCGTACTGGGAACAACCTTCCTCACCATCGGATTGGCCGTCACCAAGCACTTTGTCGTCTTCCAAGCTTTATCCTTCTTCGTTGGCTTCTTGACAGTCACTCCTCAGGTATGCGGTTACATTCCATCGAGTAAGTATATCAGCTCACATACGTATAGATCATGATCCCTCTAGCAGCGGATCTAGCGCCCCCAGCTCGTCGAGCACAAAGCATGGCGACCGTCCTGGCCGGTCTTCTACTGGGTATTCTAGTTGCACGAGTGCTAGGCGGTATAGTTGGCGAATTTACCTCATGGAGGAATGTATACTGGCTCAGGTGAGAGACAGGCTGTATGTATGACTTTTCACAGATGCTAACTTTCCATATTTCAGTGTCGGATTACAAGGGCTCGTTCTGATTCTCCTCTATTTCACGCTACCTGACTACCCACCCAAGAATCCCAAATTGAAATACTGGGAGATCCACCCCAGCATGCTAAAATACCTATACACAAATCCAGTCCTCGTACATGGCTGCATACTGGGGGGCGTCGGATCAGCCGTCTTCTCTGGCTTCTGGGTTACGCTGACGTTCCTCCTGAGTGATGATCCTTATCGATTCTCAACACTCGTCATTGGCTTGTTCGGCCTAATCGGGATAGCGGGAGTTTGCACAGCGCCCTTCGTAGGAAGATTGGTAGATAAACTGGTACCATGGGTGGGAGTGCTGCTGGGAAACTGTAATTTGCTCATAGCGAATATACTGCTGCTGGGCGGGAGTCAGGCGAGCGTGGCTGTTATCGTTATCGCTATCCTGTTTCAGGATATCGGACAGCAACTGCAGCAAGGTGAGCAGCAGCAGCAGACATCTTCTTCTTCCTCTACATCGTACTGATCACTTGTCACTGTATCACAGTCTCTAATCAGAGCCGCATCTACGCGACCAACACCTCCGCGGGCGCACGCTTGAATTCCATCTACATCGTGAGTATATTCATCGGCCAACTCGTGGGCTCATCAGCGTGCAGTCGGCTCTACCTCTCGCATGGTGCACGGCCTTTCTATGCCCTGCAGTGCGGACTCGTCTGCTTCAGCTTGATCGTCCTAGCGGCGAGGGGACCGCTGAAAAGTAATACGAAATGGATTGGATGGGGAAGCAAAGATCAATGGACTGTTAAGAAACGGAAGCCTGTGGAAGAGAAGAAGGAGGGTGATATAGAGAAAGCAGGACAGCCTGCTGAACCAGCGATAGCCAATCAGGCTGGAAAAGCAGCGTAGTGAACTTTGATATTCAGTTATATGTGAGAAGTTGGAAGTATCGTCCGTTAGAATGGGTGATTGCATAAGTAGGTTTTAGGTACTTTTTGTCATGGTTGTGGAATCGATAAACAAGGGTTTCTTGGATCTCGACTGGAGCACTTGCAGCTTGAAAGGCCACTTACATCGCTTAATCTTTCACTTCCAACACACAAGACGAAAGGGAGACCTTACCTTGACGCTGGCTTGCGAACCGTATATCAAGCATCAGCTCAGCCCGCTCCACCTCGTCTAATCTGCAAGAGGAAGAGCGATAGGCATAGCAAGAAAACAACGAAGTAACGACTTGAGACCATAGATCACCACAACTCAGATCTCGGCCTTCAATAGCCAACCATGGATCACGCCGGGCCCGTCGTGCATCTCGACCTTCGTGGGAAGCGCCTGGATCTCGAGCGACACCTGTTGATGGAGCTACCTGAATCTATTCTCCTGTATGTACGACCAATGCTACGCTTGGTGCCAGCCCGCTGACGGACGGCCGTCTTTGGTACTCGTGATCCAGATGTCTATTCCCAAATGTAGCGTGCACAAGTCGGAGCTGGATGTGCAGTGCTGAATGATATATATCCAGGGCGTCATCCTTCCTAGCGAGGGTATGGAAGACGACGAGGTCTACTACGTCGATTTCGACGGGGAATGCCTGCAGCACGTCCTTCGGCTATTCGATCAAGCGCGGTGTTCGTAGCGTACTCCTTCACCCCCATATATTATCCCTGACATGGTAGTGCTGGATGTAGACGACTTCTACGGGCAGCCCAATTCGGCCTTACGGCAGCAGCGACTGTTAGCCGAACAAGCCACGCCATCTACTATGCAAAACCCGCTCTTCCACAAACAAGCGATCATAGTCTTGCGGGAAGAGCTCGAATACTTCGCTATCCCCAAATCAGCTTCAGCGACGTATGGTAACGGACAAGATCAGCGCGAGCCGGCTACGGATGAGCATGGAAATGCGAATGGTCCGCTCATGTTCTTGAAGGGCGAATGTGGACAGCATCTCTTGAGTAGGAAATCTATCTTTACCGCCCTCCAGAGGAACGTCAATAGGGAAAACAATATTGCGGAACAGCATCTGATAGATATGCTGTGCATGAGGTGGATCTGTGTTCCAACTTTCTCAGCAGATTGCAATATATACTAACGGCCTTGCTTCCACAGTGGCTTCGATCGGGACGATGAATGGGGTTATAGGGCCATGGAACCGCAACGGTGCTGCATCACCTCGATCGCGCTCGTCTTGCTCAAGACGGGCATAACGCATCCACAGCTGTCTCAAGAAGAAGGCACAGCTGTAGATATAGCCGATGGTCAACCTCCCCCGAGCGCTCCAGGAGTCAATGTCAACTCCTCCCAGCTCGCAACGGCGCAAAAGCTTCTGCTGTTCTGGAGGAAGCCAGCTGTGTGTTGCTTAATCGTACTTCTAGATACTTTCGTTGCTGAGACACTGTTGGTAATCACAGAGAAAATGCTGGTGGGACGCTCTGGAAGTTGAACTGCCCTCTGACAGCGGCGCGATGGTCAACACCAAGATACACGTCCGCCGTATCTGGACTCTCGAACTCAGTTGCATCTGAGCGGTACTATGATATATACCCTTCAATACCTCAATCGAGGCTTTCTCTTCGGCAAGGACGCTCGTACTGCTGTCAAGCCTCGCTTCAGGCCTGCCTGGACGTGATGTTGTAGCGATTATTTATACGGAAATGCCCAACGACATGCCTATGTCCACACTGAAGACTCACTAACGTCCAGCTCTTCGTTTACCTGCTGTGCTTCTGCTCGCCTTTTCTCCCTTTCTACAGCTCCCTCCGTACACAGCTCCCTCCGTACACGACTCCCAGTCTCTGCCTAGAACAGTGTTCCTTTGGTCTGCTGCTTATCGACCTTGATGTTCTTGATAAGGAAGGTCCAGCCGAGTGCTAGAGCGGAGAAGCAAGACCCAGCGATGAGCATTCGCTTCTGCCCTACTCCGTAAGCTGCAATGATAGCATCTCTAGTAGGATCCCCGATAGGATAGCTAAGCTGAAGTGTGAGATCTCCGTAGATAGCATCGAGCATGTCAATGCTCTCAGGCGGTAGCAGCTCAGCCAAAGCTGTCGGAAAGCTGTTTGTCCAGATGGCACCTGAGATCGCAGATCCAATGGATCCGCCGATCCAGCCACAGACCGAAAGAAGAGCTAAAGCGGCTGCGATATGCTGGTGATCAACGGCAGCCATGACGGAGACCTGCTCGCACAGAATAATGGTCGATCCACCGAATGCCATGAAGATCTGGCACATGATGATATAGCCAATATTGGTGTGAGGGCGTCGGAAGTGGATCATGAGACTGATAGCTAGCAAGTACAGGGTGACTCCAGCCACGAGGATATACTTGAAGTATCCAAGCCTTCTGATCAGATATCCGATGAAAAGCAACCATATTGACGAGATCATATCGAATACGCCAGACACGTAGCCGGCTTGAGACACAGTCAGATAGTTGACGACTTGAAGGAAGGACGTGAAGTAGCTGTACCAGCAGTAGTATGCGATCTGGTACGTTGCTGCAAGTCCGACTGTTCCGAGGACAGTTCGGGAGAGGAGAAGCCTTCCATTCAGGAAAGGCTTGGGCGAGAAGAACCGCTCGAAGATCCCGAATGTAATCAGGAGGACTATCCCAATGACGAGCATAGCGATGATGTGAGCGCTCTTCCATCCGTTCGCGGCAGACTCGGCGATTGAAAATGGCAGCAGGAACAGCGAAAGACCAGCTGCAAAGAGGAAGACGCCCAAGACTGGAAAGCGGACTCTGTCAGTCACGATGGTTCGGCGTACCTTCGTTCAAGCTCTTCACTCACCATCAAACTCCTTCAAGTAGTAGATAACGACCTGTACAGCTCCCGTAGCTGTGATGCTTGGTCTTGCGAGCAGTCCTGCTTTCTTGGCTCTCCGCTGGTATCGTTGCAATATGAAGATCAAGGGCGCTGCGACGCACGGCAAGATGATCGCAAACATGCCAAATCCCCATCGCCAGCCAACGTGCTCGAGGAAACTTTCAGCAGCCTTCGGGCCTCCCAAAGCTGAGATGAAGTAGGGTGAGGACGTGAAGGCGAAGGCGAGGCCTCTATTCCGTAAAGAAGATGTGTCTGCCGTCAGCACATCGACGCAGTAGATCATACCTCCGTATCCGACGGAGTAGAACACCTGGAAGATCACCATTCTTGATCAACTATGGACGACCAGCTTGGGAAGCCCAAGAATCGCTCACCTGAGCGGCACAATAAGTGGTGATGTTGGTCGTGGTTGCCATCATGATGGTCCCGACTGTGGCCAAGACCATCATGACAGTAAAGCCTTCAGGGCGTCCCCAAAGATCGAGCATCTTGGCGACGGGCAGGTAGACGGCAGCGCTCATGACGCTAACCACGATAGAGATGACTGGGATGAGTGAATGCTGGTCGAAGCCGGAGGTGACATAAGGAGTCAAGTTTCCAGTGATTGAGCTTTGAAAGCCATTGGTGCAGTAGATGAGCCACATACTGAGGAATTGCACACAAGGTGAGTATCTATTCATGCGGTCATTCCAGACGAGAGCTTACTTGGCATAAATGGTGATCAAGGCCTTCTTACTCCACGACTGGGTGATGGCTTCTACGCGCCTGACGCCTTCTTGGATGTTCCCGGATGACACTTCCTTTGAATCGAGTGTCAGAGGAATAGGCGAGAGCTCCACATCTTTCTCGTCCGCTTCAGGCGTGGTGGTTCCCTTGTCTTCGTGCTCGGAAGGCTCTGGAGAGGGGGCGTCTTTATGCTGAGCAGCAGCCTTATTAGCTAATCGTAGCTTTAGCGCCTGCATGGCTATGTAGAGGGTGGCTGAGAGTGTATAGACGAGAAGGAAATTGGAAAAGATGAGGAAGGAACAGGTTTTTCGCATATCTGATTAGATTAAAAAGATTGCCGACAGGACAGGACGCAGCAGCGGTCCATCCGTCCTTTACTTTCTCTGCCAATCAGCATCAGTGTGTGGAGTCGGCTCGGGTAGCAGAGCTCGAGGGGTTCAGGCTATTTCGGGTTATCAGATTAGATCAAGGTTCTCAGCCCGATCAATCAGATAAATGTGGTTCCGGCGAAGATGTGAAGAAGGAGTTCGGGGCACACACCGCCTGCTGCTTGCAGTGAGGTCTGAAGTCCGACATCAAAGCGTCTGCTCAAGTGCGCATTCCGCAAGCTGTTTGCGAAAAAAGCTTCGGGATTTTTCGTCGAAGATACGACTAGGATCTGTCTGTGTCGAAGCAATTTGGAAGCCGTGTACCAGAGGCCATCTCACTTGAGGGCTTCCTAGGCCTATGTCCTGAGGCTGTACAACCCAGCAACTTTTGGTTTCTTTGCTGTGCGCCAATGCATATTGTTCGACAACGACGACGTCTTGAAGCTCACGATGAAGTCTGAAAAGACAGATTTCTGCATGCTCAGCTAGCTGGAGTGGTACCTGGGCCGTTCGCTTGAAGCTGCCGTTCCAGCTTCCAAGGGGTCCAAGCGCGCTGCATAAAGGGGACCAAACATTCCAATGCTTTAGGCAAGAATGGAGGTTGACAGGTTGACGCTGTTTGGACCTGCGAAGCGAAGCTCGTCGGATGCCTGAGTCGGCTGAGACGTATCATTCTGGATGCCTGAAATCGTACAGGTCTCGCTGCCGGGCTACAATGCGTCGCTTAAGCAGTGCGATATCGACAACCTCGAGGTTGCGACCATCCAGCAACTGCTCGGCCAGCTGCTCGACGAACACGGGCGGCATATTGCTAGCGAGGTCGAATGCGACATCGACCAGGCCTCGGGCCTCACCCTGGACAGCGTCGCGACGAGCAGTCAGCTATGGGGACTGCAGCGGATCGTGATGAGCTCGCCAAACCGAAGGTGGTCAGACGACGAGCTGCTCGCCCTGCCAGCTAACACCGGTAAGCTACATATCTAGACCGATGTGACGATGCTGTGCTGATTTACTCTTTACCCTGCAGAGGTCTTGGATGGGCAGATTCAGTTATCGACTGTCGTACCCTGCGCAACGAGTTCTGGACGCACAAAGGACCGGCCCGACCTACCTGCTCGTCAATTCTCAGACTTTGCTCTCACACAGCATCTCTCGATACCGCTCATCCGAATCGTCTACATCCCTTTCGCCCTCGACGTGATATTCTCACACATACCCGAATTCCCAGAGAATTTTCAGCTGCTATACTATGTGTCGGGCAATTCAACAGTCGAAGAGGTCATTGAACGCCTGCTAGATGAGCTGGGCATCCGCAAGCTTGTCACAGAAGGCGCAAAGAAGGAACGGGTTGAGTATTCGCTGGGCTTGGGCGACACTGGTGGGCGCATCCTTCAAGCATGATACCTTAGAAATACCAATTGACACACATTGCGTATAGTGCTGCCTATATCGACCCGCCTGATTCCGCACCTAGGGAGTAACTCAGTAGCGGGACCACCATACACGGTCAACTTCTCGATTTCCCAAGTCTGGTTCGCACGAATAGGCACTGTAGCTCGGAGCTTCTCAAAAGCGTTACAAAGACCAAGTATCGGCAGCAAAGCAAGCCAGACGAGGGTTTCGCCTACATCAACAGCGAACACTGGCACGGCATCCGCTAGCACCTGGAGACCCGCTAGTATATGGGGTAGTCTTTGGAGCAGCACTGGAGATGAAGGAACCCTCCGAGGGAATAAGGTGCTTCCGGTATCGTCACCGACAGCCGAAGACGACGGAGGAGATGACAGTGAAGGCGAGGGAACATTGAAGGGTCTTCAGCCGACAGCACGCAAGCGGACGTCTTCGAATCAGGCGAAGAGCACTGTGCACAGTACGGCTCGCTTGTCGACACTCTTTACCGGTTGGGCCTCACCGCAATCTACCCCTGAGGATTCGGAATCACCAAGACCTCGAACAAGAATGGTTAGCGAACCTGTGCTTCTCGATGATAGCCATAGAGTTAGCATGCTCTCGCTGGATAACCCACTAGAAGGGCTTGGCGACTCCACAGCGTCACGTTCATCGGAGTCTCGCAGCCACGAAGAAAACAATGAAGCGGAAGATCTTGACTCTCAATTGGAATTGGTCATGGATGCTCTTGGCTTGAAGGAAGCCGCAAAGGCCAACATGCGAAGCTTCGATCCAGGCAAGAAGCGCCTGCTTATCGCTCAACATAGGCAACGGCCTGTAGCATCTCATCGTACTGGGCCGGAACACACGAACACTGTCAAGCTTCCTTCAGCCTCTTCGTCTTCTGCAGTCACAAAGCCGGGCAAGACTCACAATCGAAAGTCATCGTTGATTAATTGGAGCTCGGCTACGCAACATGCAAGCAGCCCTGCTTCGCCCACCCTTGACGAAGGACTGCTGACGCAATCAGGAACGTCTTCTCCCAACCTCGCGCCGGCTCCCCTCTTGCAAACGGCCACAGGCTGGACTTCTTGGTTCACCGCAGGCTCCCCTGCCAAAAGAGTCGATGCAAACGATAAAGCTTTTGCCAGCGCTCCTCTTGCGAAAGATACACCTGCATGGTATATTACCCAGATCAAAGGCAAGAAAAACGTGAATCGGGACCTAGTCAAACATCTTATCGCTCTTCGGGTCCGTCTATCCACGGAAAGCTTGAGCTGGATAGAAGAATTCTTGCAAAAGGATGGAATAGGATGCCTTCAAGAGCTTCTAAAGGACCTGACGAACACGGGATCAATCAAGTGAGCTACTGACAGGTCCGCTTGTTGCCCAATGCTGAACTGAGCCCCTCCATTTTCAGACGGGAAGCTGATGCAGATATAGAGGAGTCAGTTCAAATCGAGTGTGTGCGCTATTTGAGGGTTGTTGCGAATACGCCGGTAAGCAAAACGACCTTGAGTGGACCGGCGAGAGCTGACTTGATGTATTGTGCAGACCGGATTCGACTGCATCAAATCCAGCCATATTATCACCTATCTGGTGTACACCCTGCATACGACTTCCCATAAGCTTCGAGCGCAATTGGCGGAAATGCTAGCTGGCCTGTGCTTCCTAGGCAAAGATAGAGGACAACCTCTTCACAGCATCTTGCTGTCCGCTTTCTCGGACGCAAAAATCACCTATGGAGAAGAGTTTCGATTCGAACACCTTTTGCGAAGTATCGCTTACAAAGAACCCAGCGAGGATGACATTCTTGGAGACGAGAATGAGCCAGGACTGTGGGAATATCGCCGAACAGCTATAGCACTCATCAACACTCTTACTGGCCTGCCCGATGGTGTAGAGGATCGGATCGCCTTACGGGAGGAATTGGCGAGGCGAGGTCTCAATGAAATTATTACAGTAAGTCTCTCGGGTGTCAGGCCATCAAGTTTGCATTAATTGTGATGGGATTTCCAGACCCTCAAGTATATCAGCCCACCTGAAGATCTCCTCGGCCAGATCACACTCTATCTCGAGGAACGGCAAGAAGATCAAGAGATATATCTTGATGATATCAGACGCACTCGAGTCAAGTCTCCTATGTCAGAAAAGCCTCCGATGCTATACCCCGAAATCCACGCTCTCTTGGCGGCCAACCCGAATTTGTATGCGAGCATTCTCAAGCTGATTGGGCACTACTCCGCTTGTATGCAAAGACCTCTTGATGGGTAAGCTTGAGCTGTTTGGTCCTATTATCGATTTATCAGCTAACGCAGAGGACCAGTGTATTGAGCAGTATTGAGCAGCGACCTCGACCGGATTATTCTCAAGTTTATGGAGCTATCCGACACTATCGTCGATCTTGAAGGAAGCTGGAACAACTTTTTCTCGTCCTTTCTTTCAAGCATAGAGGACCTGGTTGGCCGCCAAGCAGTTCTTCGTGGATCGAGAAATGCTAGTACAGCAAGCGTTCCAAGCAGCTTCCTGGAGGAACTTACTTCGCTCCGCGCTCGCGTGGAACACCTTGAGGATCAGGTGAGGTGACTCGCCGCAGTGCAGATAACTTGGCTGACGAAGCATGATCTAGCGTGCTGCTCTACAAGCGTCATTGGACGACAGAACGGCTGTGAATAGCACCCTCGAATCTCTGAAGTTCGCTGCTTCGCCTACAAGCGAGACAGCAAGCGATTCCGGCGCGCCGTCCGGCTTGATTGGTCGGCTGGTGGAAAAGGAAAAGGAAGTAAGTGCTCTGAAAGCTGAGCTGGTCGCGCTGAAAGCCATAAAACCGGGGGACAGAGCGGTAAGTCTCGCAGAGCGCGGCCAGGACGCAGCAAGCTGATGACATCCACTATTAGCACGATGAGGGGAAGAAAGATCGCGCAGAGCGGAATAGGCAATGGGCAAATTTGATGGACGAGATTACGACAAACAAGGCACAGATTGCAGAACTCGAAGCATCCCTCGATGCCCGGGATAAGGAAACCAAGTATCTGAAACGCACCCTGGAAAGCGTCTACACGAGGTTTCAGGTCTCAAGTCCAGCATCTGGCCCATCCGATACTGCCAATCAGCCGCCACCCAAGGTGAAGACAGAGATGCTTGGAGCGGGTACACTCGAGGCTATCGCGCAGCGAGACGAGCAGATACAGACCCTCAAAGAAGAGCTGGAAAAGGCTAGGAAGAGTGCTGCACAAGCAATTCCTATACTAAATTCTGCCTTTCCAGCAAACTTCAGGGCTGCACGACCTGCCCCTAAGCCTCCTTCGCCCGCTTCTGCAGCACAGACTGCCGCACCTGCCTCCAATTTCCCTCCTCCTCCACCTCCTCCCCCGCCTCCACCCCCTCCTTCGCTACTCAATGTCCAGCAGGCTACTAAGAGCCGTACTATTCCCATTCCACCACCGCCGCCTCCTCCTGCTGCTGCTGCTCCTGCTGCTGCTGGCAAGATCCCTTCACCTCCGCCCGCTCCGCCTGCACCTCCCGTTGCAGGATCGGCCTCGTCTGCTCTCGTACAGAAAGCAACGATCATCAATGGCGCACCTCCACCTCCACCGCCTCCGCCGTTGACGCCCCGGGGAAAGCGGCTGATATCAGACGATCAAGCTACACCGCGTATACAGGTGCACCGAAGCTCGAGCAGCGTAGTCAGTCCTCGAAGCAAGCTCAAAGTAAGTCGCATTTCGTACATACTGCTCGCATGCTGAAGTCACCGCAGCCGTTTTTCTGGAATAAGCTGGCACAGCCGGCTGTTGTCCAAACAGTCTGGAGCACACTGGAAACTGTCGAGGTATCGATCGATGTCTCCGAATTAGAAACAGCCTTTACTGCAAAGGTCAAAGGGAAACCTGCAAGCGCCAACACCGTCAAAAAGCCGAAAGGAGTGTCTTTACTTCCCCATGCCAAGGCTCAAAATGCTGGAATAATGCTTGCTCGGATGAGAATGTCGCATTCGGCGATCCGAGATGCCATACTTCAAATTGATGACCGCAAGATGACCGTTGAGCGACTTCGCGCTCTGAAGACCTGCGTTCCAACTGCAGACGAGGTGGGAGATTGTAGATACTCTCCGTGGCATGTGCTGATGTGGCGTAGATGCGAGGCCTCACGACATTTACCGGACCTGACTCGGATCTCGTTGCTAGTGACCTCTACTTCAAAACGGCATGTCTCATTTTTTGTGCAGCGGCAAGGTTCTAATATCTCTACAGGTCATGGTCATACCTCGCTTGGAACAGAGACTGAACTGCATGGTCACAAGAAAGCGATTCGATCTGGATCTAGAAGAGCTTAGACCCGAGTTGGCAATTCTCCGCAATGCTGCAGATGAAATTCGACATTCGACGAAATTTAGACGCGTGCTCAAGGTAAACACGGTTGAAGGAAAGCCTTACGTTCGTTCATTGACCAAATGTCGAGCAGCTTGTCCTGGATATCGGGAACGCCCTGAATGCTTCGACTTTCCGTGGCAACGCGAGAGGCTTTCAGCTAGATGCCCTACTTAAGGTGAGGCACTGGCTTACATCGACAATCTGCACGCTGACTCGCCTCACTTCCAGCTGAAAGACACCCGTGCGTCCGCTCCGAATGTTCCCGCCTCAACATCGACTCTCCTGCATTTCACGGCCAAGCAGATACGGAAGCATGATGATTCGCTTATACTTTTCCTGAGCGAAAGTCCGCACGTTCAGGCAGCATCCCGAAGTATGTCTGCCTCTCGGTTCTCTCCACAGATGCTGACAAGTCTTCTGTAGTATCTTCTTCTGTTCTATCAACATCGGTGTCTACCGCCAAGAAGGCTATAGCGGAAGTCGATTCGGAGTTATACTTGATAAGACAGCTGCCTGATGCTTTCCCGAACGATAGGTTCATCCCGGTCATGCAGGTAAGGGCAGACGTTATAGGCAGGATGCAACGAGCTGATCTTCTGGCTCCGCTCACAGGCTTTCATTGCAGAAGCTCAGCCAGCTGTTTCAGCGTTGACAGACCTTTCGTCGCGATTGGAGCAAGACTTATCGTCTTTGTTGACGTTTTTTGGCGAAGACCCTACGAGCACGAAGCCCGAGGACTTTTTCACGACAATAGCATCATTCGCGTCTGCTCTACATGATGCGGACGATGAAGTGCTAGAGGTCGAGCGGAAGGCAAACAAGGGACTCAAGAGTGCACCACCCGAAAAGGGCCGGCAGAGATCGTTTGGAAGAGGTGGATTTGACAACGCCCTTCGTGACATACGATCAGGTACAGGTCTGCGGCGCCACCGTCAAGAAGCATCGTCGTCTAGGCCGCTGTCCAGGATTTTCTTGGATGGGTCGCACAGATAGTCTGTCCTTGCATTTTGTGTATAGCTGTGATTTGGCTGTTGTCACAAAGCATTTATGCAAAACGCGCTTGAACCTAGACTCTCTTCTCTTCTTTTCTTCTAACGGACCAACGATGGCGGTCCCAAGGGATCTGAGCAAAGACTTGCCAGGCCTCTCGGTACTGGATGTACGAGACACGCAAGAGCCCGCTTCGCTCTAACCAGAGGCTGACTTTCGAGGCGATAACAGGGCTCAGCCAGTAATGGACGCGCATCACTCAATGATCTGCCTGCCGAGATTCTTATACACATCGAAGGCTGTCTTGCGAAGACTGTCAATCACCTCACAGGCAGAACAACAAAGAATGGCCTGCTGGACCTCATGAACACCAACAGACGATGTCGAGCTGCTTTATTGCCGATCTACTGGAAGGAAGTCGAGCTATTCGCGAAAGCTGAAGTATGAGCTCATTGTAGGCTCCTGGCTGACCAAGCTTATCGCTCATGCTTATCCCTATCAGTGGTCGAAGCTGTCTCTGCTCTTAAAGAGCGTCAAGCTGGACGGAAGCGATCAGATGCTACTCCCAAGCTTGATACTTGCTCTCCGCATATACCAAACCAGCGACGAAGACGCTTTAGGCCCAAACGATATCATGCAAATGGCGGAGGACCTTCCCAGCCTTCGGTACCTGCGATATCGTTGTTTACACAGCGATAGTAGTCTGTTCAGAGCCTTATCCAACTTTGGTAAAAGACTGAATTCCTTGTCGATGGATACCCTACTTTCGGGAAAACTGGAAGACGTCATGCCACTTCTTCCTGAGCTCCCTTCATTAGAAAGGCTCGTCTTGGTGAACTTCGAGGATAACCACAACGTGGACTGGTCTGCAGAGCACCTCCAGAGCGTGCCGCCTCTGAGGCTCCCAAATCTGCAGTCTTTATGCATGTCCGAGGTACTCTCCCTCCCTCCGGAGCCAGCAGTTTGATTTCCTTGGACATGCCAAAAATCTTACAAAGCTCAGACTCTGCAAAGTAAACTTCGATCTCAAGGTTTTAAAAGATATACTGAAGAAGTGTGGTCCTCAAATCATACACTTTGCCCTGGATCCCGACTATCGCTATGAAGAAGTTGATGCAGAAATGTACCAATGCATTGTTCGTGGAAGGTATATCTACAGCGATAGCTTCAGGACGCTGGCATATCACCTGGCTGTCCAGGAAAGGCCCGGCAACGAGGTCATTCAGTTTCTCCCAAATGTACGATATCTGTCTTTGGGAGGCCTGAATTGTATCACGACGGAGGTATTCGACGTCATACAGAAAACAGGGCTGAAACTCCAGAAGTTACGCCTCTTTGACACATGGCCTTTCCCACCCAATGTAGCAAGACTTGCAAGCCATATTGGGGACGACGGAGAGGAAGCGCCTGGAGTAACACAATTCCAAACGCTGCCAAGCGGGCCGAGCGGAGTCGCATGCAAGGATGTTTACAAGGCTTTGACCGAGGGCAAGCTGAACGTTCAGCGAATGGAGTTCGGAGGCATGTACTCTCTGTGGAACCCCGAGCGTAACAAAGAGGCAATGGGAGTCAAGCTGGAATGCGAGAAGAGAGGAATAGTATTCGTCTGCCGCTAAGGGTTCCGATGCTTTTAAAGTCATTGTTATTACCTATATCTTTGTGGTACCACTTTAGTCTCGTCTTCTCGTTACTCGAGCCGCGTAGATACAATGACGCGCTTCTCTGCTCTGCTCCGCACGATGCGTTTCTCGACTGACTTCTGCTGCTAAAGGTCATAGCAGCTCCTCATGTATGAAGCGCTTGCTACCGATGCTGTCGTATGACTGAAAGCATTATGGCGAAGCAGCCGAAGTCGTCCAAAAAAGCCATGACCTCAGCAAAACCACTCTCAGAGCTACTCGACACCCTACCTGTCGAGCTCCTGCTGGAGATCGTTGCACATCTTGATTCTGGCATCCAAGAGGAGCCCAGGTCAATTGCGACCACGACTTTCCTGCTGGCGCTCATGAACAGCAATAGACGGTTTAGGAGCTCAGCCAGGCCAGTCTACTGGAATGAAGTGCAGCTGTCTACCAAGTCGCAGGTAGGCTCATCATGCTGTACGAGCTTGCACGCGCGCTGAAATGTCGAGTGCAGTGGACAAAGCTCGCGTCTCTACTTCGAGGGAACAAGTTCAAGAAGACACCGCCGATCCTATCATCAAGTCTAGTACATGTACTAGATCTCCACTTCGAAAGAACAGGAGAAGCCTTCGGCGGACTGGACGACAAGGATATCGAGCAACTGATTGCTGCTCTTCCAGCCGTGCATATGCTCCGCATAAGCATGAATGAGCAAACGAGACTCACCAAGCGATTTGCCTCCGGAGCGACGTATATAAGTCGTCTCGCTGGCTTCGCAAACACCCTTTCTTCCCTCGGGATCTACAATACCGTCCCAGAACCGATGGTGCATGTCTTACAGCTCCTTGACAAGCTTCCCCTTCTGCAAACACTCCTCCTCGACAACGTCAACGCGGCCGCGGGACACGATGATGAACTTGTCGATCCTGCAAACCTGGAGCTGCCGCATCTGACATGTTTTACCATTCGCAATTCGTCAGAGATCATCTTTGGGAGAGTGTTCGACTTTGTCAGAAAAGCAGAACGCCTTACAAAGCTTGTCATTCGGGACACGCGGTTGGACACCCAATTCCTGCATGATCTACTGGACGAGAGGGGCGAGGATCTCCTTCATCTAGAAATCGGTACGGGCGCACCTCAGGCTATGATAGATCGCCAAGCTTTATACCAAGCCTACCTGGACGGTTCTCTCTCGCTCGACACCGACTTTTACTACCCTACCGAGATGTTGCAGATCCCTGAAAGGATCGGGAATGAGATTATTGAATACATCCCGAATATAAGGCATCTGGCGCTGGGTGGCCTGCTCTGCGTATCGGGCGACCTCTTCGAGGAAATTCAGGAATCGGGCCTCAAGCTTCGCACTCTGTCATTCTTCAATGCCTGGCCATTACGTCCAGTGCGACCGATGAATGATGGACAAGCAGAAGCGGAGCAAAATGCGATAGCAGCCAATCCTAGTGGACTAGCACCTGGAGATATCCTGTCTGCTCTGCAAGACGGTAAGCTAGACATACAGCGTCTGGAGCTGGCGGGCATGGGAGTTGAATGGCAGACGGACAAGAGTGCAGAAGCTATGGAGGTTCAGCTTGAATGCGAGAGCAGGGGAATAGCTTTTGTTTGTCGGTGATTTCGAGGGCGCGACGGGATCGTGCTGTAGAGGATTAGAAGAGTCGAAAGAATCATGCTATGCAGGTATTGTGCAGAAATTGTCATACATATACGCGTATAGTTTCTGACGAAAGTCTCCGAAAAGTCCGGCTGGTCCGGCTGCGTAAATTAGCGAGCTGACTCTATGTGCTGAAAGTGAGCGTCCTTTCCTTTCCTTCGCTTACCTCAAACAATACTCCCCATAGGGATCGTATGTCGTCTGTTCTGGTGACTGTCGCTTGCTAATGCTGTTTCTTCAGATATCAGTCTACCATGGCGGATCAAGCACTCGGCGCGAAGAAGAGCGATTCGAAGTACTATGCAGCTTTGTTACCCCTCACACAGCGAATCAGATTCTACATCCAAGCGAAACTCCTCCAATGGCTCGTGAGATTTGCACTCAATCGACGCAAGCTTCCGCCCAAATATGCGCCTACATACACCAAGACGTATCCTGCTGCGTCATTCATAGAGACACGAGTCTTCATTCCGCCTGCTCAGGCGAGCGGGAATAACAGCAAGAAAGCTCCGCTCTTCTTGGGTACGTCGATTAATTGCATCAGTGTGAGAAGGCGAATGAGCTGAATGAATATATCACTCTGCAGACGTCTTTGGCGGTGGTTTCACAATCTGCGATCCGCGGACAGACGATATCGACAATCATCTCCTATCCCAAAAACACGGTATCGCAGTCGTTGCTATCGGCTATCGAAAAGGTCCCTCGCATCAGTTTCCTACTGCCGTATACGACGTCGCAGCACTCATAGAAGAGGTTCTTGCTGACACCTCGCTCGACAAGTATGTCGACAAGACCAAAGTCGCCATTGGGGGTTATTCAGCCGGAGGGAATCTGTCCTTGACATCTGTGCAGCTACGCGGCTTGCACAACAAGATAAAAGGTGTCGTAGCCTACTATCCAGTGGTAGACTACTGCCGGGACCTAGCTACGAAACAGGGTTATTCGACCATCGCACCTGGTAAAAAAGAAGATCTACTTACTTCGCTGGGACCGATGTTCAACTATTCCTACATCCCTGCTGGGACAGATTACAGGAATCCTTTACTCTCTCCTATCTTTGCGGAGAGGAGTAAATTGCCGAAGAAGATCTACTTTATTGGATGTCAGTATGATTTCCTGTGTAGAGAAGCGAATGACATGGCGGATAAGCTTGCGGAGGGAGAAGATGGAGAGACGACAAAGAGTCAGAGTAGTGATGGTGGAGAGAGCTGGCAGAAGGGCGGTATCAAGTGGGAAAGGATCATGGGCGTCGAACATGGCTTCAACCAGAATCGCCGAGACACGGACAAGGACAAGGAGCTGAAAGCCTTCTTGAATCAAAAGCAGGAAGCCATGCAGCAGAACGTGGCAGACTGGCTGCACAAAGAGGTGTTTGCATGAAAGTCGATTTCTGTAGTACCCAATTGCATGGCTGACATCCATAGATGCATGCCATATACACAACAGTGCGATGAATGAGACTTTGCTACTGTCTTGAAGCTTAGTACCGGCACTTTGCGTCGCGTCTTTCGAGGCTTTGTTTACTTGCGATTCCCTTCAAGGATGGATTCGCCAGAGCGCGGGACTGGGGCGTCCGCCTCGCGCATCTACGACCTCCCTTTACCGCCCAGCGCACTGGACTCGCTATCATCGATCCAAGTCAGCCAGATCCAGACTGAAATCGCGACGGAGCTCTATGGCTTTGCGCCCTTGACATTCACTTCGCGAGTCGTTGATCTGGCCAACGATGTGATTTATGATGTGGTGGACAAGATTGAGGAACAAGTCAGCAAGCGGTGGATCAGCACTACTCAAGAAGAGCAGGATCAAGAGAGGAAAGACGCGGTCGCAAAGGTGGGCAGGGCAGGGCTGACTGCTCTCTAACTAGATCAAAGAGGAATATACAGATACTGATGATGTGGGCAGGGCGTCAATCGACTGGAAACACTCCTCATGGGCGCCGTCGACATCCGGTTCGACCAAGCTGAGACCTGGCTTATCCGGAACACATTCAAAGTGCCCATCGAGCTTATACCATACATCCTACTACCGCATCATCCACCCGAAGGTTTTCCTCAGGCCTTTACCTCAAGCGGAGCAAGAGGGAACAACGACAACGACGACCAAGTCCTGATGAAACAGCTCGAAGAAGAGATTTCAAAAGTCAATGGATTGAGGGAGGAGATTGCGATATTGGATAGTGTGGATGAAAGAATGAACAGACGCGTGCTTGCGCTCAAGAAAATGAAGAGCAGCTTGTCCGAGTTACTGAGTGCTGGAGGAACGAGAGGTGCGCTTAGTTTTTCTCTTCGAACATATTATATAGAATACATAGGCTGAATATATGGGTTTGGAACATCGCAGACACGCTCTCTGCGCCTTCGAAGGCACTGGCTAACGCGATCCCAAGCCATATTTCCCAACTACGCGCCCTGATCCCATCCTTGACATCTCCTCCTTCACTCCTCTCTTCATCTTCATCTGTCGACGACCCTTCATCATCATCGTCCGCACAACAGCAGCCAGCGTGGAAGAAATCGCGCGAAGCATATTTAGGATGGATCACACAGCGCGTTCTGGATGATTCATCGTCCAAGAGTGGAAGTAATGTAGGTGATGCGGAGAAGGGCGATGCGGGAATGGAGAGCCTCTCGAGGAAGTTGATGCAGCAGGGCTCCGCGAGGGATATCAAAGTGAGTTTCGCAAATTTACTCATCTGCTCTATATGATAAAGCGAAGGAAATCAGGTCACTGATATACTTTGATGGCAGGCACTGAACACACTCATCAACCCGTGAGAAAATGCTGCATTTTGTTGCGACTACCAAGCCGGTGTGCAGAGAGACAATTAGAATAGGCAGTATGGTACCGAAGATCTAAGCTTGTCGTTGTCTTCATTGCGAGAGGTTCCCGAATGTATCAGTATGCTGGCACAAGCTGGCCATTGTGCGGTTCAGTATCGATGAGTTAGAATTGCCTATCATATTACTACTACTGCTTGAAAGAAGCACGGAAGTGGTTCAGAGCTATCAGGTACAACAGGACTCCATTTTATTACTCAATCATTCGTAGGGCATACTGTCATTTCAATCCATCCAGGTAGGTGTCCGACGCTTTCCATCCCGTTTTCCTTCCATTCCAATTCATCCACTCAGCTCAGCGTTGTATCTTCTTGCCTGAGTAGTCCTCATATCATCGAGCTACTGTTCAACGATGAGACGAGTATGCAAGGTAGGGATTAGACTCTGACCATCTTGTCGGCGCGCTTGGACATCTGTGGTAGATTTGGATCAAAGGATTTATCAGTGCTGTTTTTCTTTGAACAAGCGTAAGAATACAGAGATAGTGTATACGCACAGCATGGTGTTCGGCGAGTTTGGCATTTGCTTCTCTAGCAGCTTGATCGGCAGCTCTGGCCTGTGTTTGCCAATCAATGGAAACGTAATCAGTTCAGATTGCATTATATATAGTGGAGAAGGAAGGAAGAGATGAGAGCTCACCTGAGCGGTTGCCTCTGCTTCGAGAGCTTTCAAGTGGTTTCTGGCAGTCTCTACTGCTACTTTTGCTTGATCAAAAGCTGTTCTTGCACGCGCTTCTGCCTCTTCTGCGAGTCGGAGTTTGTCGCGGCTGCGTGTTACTCTCATCCGTCAGTCAAAGTTGACACGAAGACCACACTGACAAGAGAAATGTTTGCGCACGCAGCTGGGAGTACGCTGACTGCCGCAGCTCCCCCGGCCAAGGGAGTAGCTGTATGGCCGCTATGATGATGACCGCGAGTTGGCGAGGTGGTGGTGGCGGTGGTTGTAGTAGTGGGAGAAGTGAGGGCTGCAGACTGTCTGTGGACCGTTTTCTTGCGTCCAAAGAGGCCTTTCTTCTCTTCTACGACGACGGGCTCGGGCGCTGGTGCGGGAGTGGTGGTGGTGGTGGTTGCAGGTCTGTCTTTGAAGAGGCCCATGGTGGCAGAAAGTCAGGTCAGGAGATTAGTTGAAGATGGATGGGATGAAGGGAGACAAGCTGGAATGACGAGATGGGCATGTTACGAAGGATACGCTGGGCAGTCACAACGGCTCTGGCGTTATTGGTTAGTGGTCAGTGCGATACCCGGTCCAACCGCTGAGATGACAACAGCAGGACGTCACGTCAGGTCTATGGGATGAGAGTCAGAGAAGCACCAGAAGCAAGCGAAGAAGGACCAAGTGTGAGTAGTTGGATGGTGAAGCTCGAAAGCGAGGTGACACCACGACCTTGTCAGGATATTGAACCATGCCAGCTTGAACAATGTACCAAGTACGGTATATCATCGTAGTGTGTCTGTAGTTGCTGTTGGATTCTGACTAATAGCCTCTCTTTGTCCTTGTCTGCTCAGTGCCTCTGAGATCCGGCCGAATGAAGCCACGGCCGCAGAGAGACGATAAGGACAAGACCAAGGAGAGCTGGAAAGCGTCTTCGACTTGATCCAACTCCACTCGACTTGATCCAACTCCACATTCCACGTACTAGCACTAACAAACAGCAACCATGAACTTCCTCTTCCCACAACGCAAGTCGCCTGCCTGCATCAACCATGACGGCCTGACCTGATGACCGGCTTCATTGGGCTTTGACAGTCAAGATGCTGCCCCTCGAGACATGCGAAGATGGAGGACTCGCATACTTTGGAGGTGCATTCAAGGTGCACTCACTAGATCCCAAGAGCCTTGCAAGTGTCAAGACTGATCATGCGCACTCTCGCAATGCCAGACCTGGGACCAGGAATGGGATAAAGATCATTATACATCAAGGTATACTCATAGCAACTACTACTTGAGCCGCAGACAAGATCTAAGTGAGCGGCACCCAGGCAAATCTTCGACCACACTTCCCGCTTTACAAACTCACGACAGGCCATCGCGACTCCACCGTACCACGTATGCTCTTATCTTGGATTGTATTCAAGATACTCATAACTAACGTGATTACGCCAGTGGCATATCTATCAGCATGTGCGTTTACAGATAGGATGGGGGAGCAGATCAAGACTGATCGCTTGTATCTAGGAAACATTCGACGTAATCTCAGGGACCATGCACTACTGTCTCGATGGAAAAGACGGCATCTTAAAACCCGGTGAAAAAGTACAGATTGCCCCTGGCAGGCCGCATACATGTGCGTTCTTCAGCTTTCTGTTGATTTGATTGATTGATTAAATCGAGATCAGCGGACGATAAGCTGATGTGAGAGTGGGTGCAAAAATAGTCTGGTGCGATGGCAAAGACGGGCAGGATCTCGAAGTCTTGATCACTGTTCGAGGCGGTCCCAATCCAGGTAGAGATTCTCATACTCCGTATGCTCTGCAGTCGCTCGTACTCATACATCATTTTCTAGGCTTCGATGGAAGTTTTGTCCGGTAAGCCCCTTCCACACGTTCTCAGTAGCGATACCGCCAGCTCACGTAGATGGTACTGTACTGCAGCAACTTCTATGGGTTCCTACACTCGAACGCTCTGCAAGGCCGCGAACCAAATCTCTTCCATGCGCTCGCGTACATGTACGATTCGGATGGTAAGCCTACACTCTCCTTCTCACTCTCACTCAGCTTCCCGTCTTTTCTTTTTGCATCGTTCCACGCTGAAAGTGCGTAATCGTTTTCACAGTCATCATCCAAGATTTCCCTCTTTACACTGGTAAACTAGCAAACTACGTAGGAGGTGCGTGTGTACTCGTATAATGTATACCCCGCACCGTCTCAGGCTGATCTGGATTTGGTCCGTTTCGTAGGACTCGCAATCGGGAAATATATCGCGGGCTACAAGACCAAGCACGATATTTACGAGGCTACCCTGTAGACTATCTACATACATTGAATGATCTTTCAAGTAGTAGAAATATCAGAGATGCTTACATACATGGCTTCGGGCGACTGTACTAGCAGGCAGTCTTGTTCTACGTTGGGATGCTGCGCTTTAGGCAGATATTTGTATAGTAGAGGATATTGAGATTCCGGGACGATGGATACGATACAATGCAGAGGCTCTTGTTGAATCTCTCGCAACGTGCCTTATCGATTGTAATCCCCCGCGGGCCTCTTTCTTCATACAACAACTCGCAAAGCATTGAGAGTATACAGCACCTTCCAAGATGCGCGGTGATGGACAAAAGACGACTGCCGAGACTGGCTCGCAAGCTACTGGGGATCTGTGTAAGAGCTCTCGCCTCATTCCTGCCGTCATGGCATGGAGCTCGGGCTGATTGATATCCTAACCCTTTCTCTGGCTGCCCTATCTCTTTGATTCGCAATGCATACATCTATCTGTGATATACCCTGGCGTCTACATCTAAAGCTACATTTCCCGTCCCTTTGTGGGAGTGGGATCCGAAGGGCATAAACCTCGACATCTCGAGCGGCAAGCTCACCGATGAGCAGCGCAGCAAGCTCCAGCGCAACATCCAGATCATGAGGGATTCCATTGTGCGATTGGCTTCTCACACTAAGTCTGCTCATATGGGAAAGTGCGAGGCTCACTATCTTGTGCGTCATGAATTTGCGAAATAGATCCTCTTTACTGCTACTGGCGCAGCTTCTGGAGCTTCAGGGCACAGTAAGACTTGATACCACTGAAAGCACCTGTCTCTCTGCAACATACTTACTCTGGGTATGACTGTCAGCCGGAGGCCCGTACGATACCGCAGTAGAGGTCTCGTAAGCTTGCCATCATTATCATAACTCAATCAACTTCCCCGTACCAATCGCAGAAATCATCTTTCCCAGGATCCTCGAAGCGCTCTTCGCTGGCGATGACACAAAGGACAAATTCGTCCCTATAATGTTCGATGAAGCCGGTCACAGAGTCGCGACGCAGTACTTCCTAGCTGCCGCAAAGGGTTTCTTGCCCCCTGAGCACCTGCTCTACTATAGACAGGCCAACTCGAAGCTTCCCGGTGAGTGATACGCATAGCAGCCCTATACTATTCAGACAAGATTGCTAAATTGTATGCTTAAAAGGCCATCCCGAACTTGGACTGACTCCGGGAATCAAGTTCTCGTCCGGCCGTCTCGGGCATATGTGGTATGTCCAGCTCGGAACCACATCTCAGCCCCAGTCAAGTCTTATGGTATCCCTCCCAGGCCCCTTGTCAACGGTGTCGCATTGGCAAACAAGGACAAGATCTCCATCTGTCTGGGCTCCGATGGCTCGTTCCAGGAAGGAAACGATGCCGAGGCTGCTCGACTCGCCGTCGCGCAGAATTTGAACGTCAAGGTGAGCTACATACTGCATTGCAATCATAGCTTGCAGCATGTAAGAAGACTGATGAGGGACATCGCGACAGATCTTCTTCGACGACAACGATGTGACCAGTGCGTGGCCAGACCGCTCAACATTGGTCTTGAGCTGACGACGAGTGCTGTGTTAGTCGCCGGACATCCTTCTGAGTACCTGAAAGGCTACGACATGCAAAAAACCCTGGAAGGCCACGGCCTCAAAGTCGTCACCGCGGACGGAGAGAACCTCGACGAGATGTTCGCCGCCATCTGCACGGCCGTCAATACTCCTGGGCCCTTTGCCGTTGTGGCCAAGCGGAAGATGGCGCCAGGCGTCGAAGGAATCGAGGGCAGCCCACACGGACACGATGTCATTCCTGTTGCCAAAGCCATCGCCTACCTCAAGAAACGCGGCTACGACGATGAAGGGCACGTTACCAAGATCTTCGATGGCATCAGACCTCACCCCAACCCATACCTCTATATCGGCTCTACGAAAGAAGTAGGCGCGAATCGAGTAGTCTTCGGAGAAGCAGTCAACGATGTGCTCGACAAGAACGCGGACCGTAAAAAAGACGTCATGGTCATCGACTCTGACCTAGAAGGCTCAACAGGCTTGAAGGCCATCCACCAAAAACACCCAGACGTATTCGTGCCCTCGGGCATCATGGAGAGAGGAAATTTCTCCGCGGCTGCTGGATTCGGATTCGATTCAAACAAGTTTGGAGTCTTTTCCACTTTCTCGGCGTTCTTGGAAATGATCGTCTCGGAGCTTACGATGGCTAGACTGAATCATGCAAACGTCCTCTGCCATTTCAGTCATTCCGGAGTGGGTGCTCTTGCTTGTCCTAATGCCTAGAACAAATGACTGACCCTTCGAAACGCCAGGTTGACGAGATGGCCGACAACACCTGCCATTTTGGCGTCAACAACATGTACGCCGACAACGGTCTAGCCGACACGAACAGCTACCTCTATTTCCCTGCCGATCCAGCACAGATGAAAGCCGTCGTCTCGCAAGTCTTCTTTGAACACGGTGTCCGATTCATCTTTTCGACTCGCGCAAAAGTCCCTTGGATCCTCAAAGAAGGTACCAACGAGAGATATTTCGAATCTTCGGACTATAAATTCGTTCCGGGCAAAGATGAGATCATAAGAGGAGCTGCCGACCCTAAGGCCTGCGTGGGTTGGGTAGTCACGTTCGGAGAGATGCTGTGCGTACCTCTCCGCTCTCTCTCTCTCTCTCTGTGGAGAAATCAGCATGATACTAAGTCCTTGTTCGGGTTTTAGTTACCGAGTCGTAGATGCCGTAGATAGACTTTCAGAGAAGGAGAAGGGCTTCAAAGTCGGTGTCATCAACAAGGTCTCGGTCAACTTGATCGACGAAGAAGCTATGAACTTGATCGGAAACAGCAAGTTTGTACTTATCTGCGAGAGCTGGAACGAGAAGACTGGACTTGGATCAAGGGTGCGTCAGAAGCTTTTTTATGGAGAATATTGGAAGTGTGAGCTGAATCGGACGAATGCGGTCTCAGCTCGGAACGCAGCTGCTCGAACGCAACCTTACACCCAAATATGCTCGAATGGGCACGACCAAGGAGGGATGCGGTGGTCTCACCGAGCAAAGTCAGTCGGCTTTCATACACTGGTACATCTGAACCTACTGACTTGCTCTGTCGATAGTTCCGTTCCAAGGCTTGGATTCCCAGTATGGCCTCTCTGAGCGTTCCGCAATTTACTTCTAGCTGACTTCTGCACCCTTACTGCAGATCTATCCTTACCAAGATCCAGACTCTCATCACTTGAAGGACCTGTCCTCTTGAATAGATAATCGGTTTTTGACCATACGGCACAATACTAAATCACGCGATACAATAACCTGAGATTAGATCTGTCAACACAGATCACCCGAGACTGAAGCTGACTACTGTAACAAGTGTTACAAGCTTACGTCCGAAATTTGTGTGATCCACTTGAAGCGCACGGCCGCAGTGAAACATACAAGAACACTTAGTCCTCTACAGCAGGAACTATCGAGGCAAATGTCGTGCGATCCACGCGTTTGTAGCGGAAAAGAGGACTGACATAAGCTTGGCGCTACATGACAACGCTGAGGACAAGCTGAGACGAGATATATGCAGATGACCACGCGATCTACGAATCGAAGATGACTGATTGAGCAGGAGAAGGCGTCGCACTGGCACCATCTACGATCTGTACCGGTATAATTGGCATGCTAGTCGGCCATCCGAAGTGCCGGCAGAAGTAGTGATAGGTGCCAATCGGCGGGGCGTGCGGATCACCGACATCGCGATCGCGACACCTATGTTGATGCTCGGTGATGCGGGCAATATGCACACACCACATGTGCAGACCGAAAGCAAACAGATCGCCCTCATCCCTTCTAGATCCGTAATCTTCAGCTCGTTGACCGTTGGCTGAACAGGCGTAGCAGATTCTGATTGCGAGCAGAACATCTGATGTTAGCGGAAGAGGCCCGTCATCTCGCTCAGGTGGAAAAATGCCCCTTACAGCGCGTTCGGGGACGTGTTCACAAAACGGCAGTATCTGGTCCACGGCGCACCATGCCGGGCAGCATCCCTATATTGTGCGCTCAGGAGATGGTGCCTTCTGGCGGCGAGTTGGCGTCTTTGAGCGCCAGAATCTGACCTTTGTCCATCTCGAGCTCGTCCATTCGAACGGTGATTGCGGCGCATTAAAGCAAATAGTCTGGGAGACTCGCTCGCTGTCTGGATATGCAGGTTTAACCGGAGCAAGAGCAAGGGCAAAGGCCAAGTTTCGCCAACGAGTCGCACAAAACCTGCTTCACCGCCTGCGAAAAAAGGATCAGGCCACGAGGAACGGGCACTCGCAGCAAAAGTAGTTGCAAGCCGATGTCTGGTAAGTACATCGTCTCTACATCGATCCGGTCAAGCCAAGCTGACCTGCCCTCGCAAGAAACTCCTGGACGCCATCCATGTCCAAAAAGCTCTTTGGCTGTTGAGGGTTGCTTCTCCATTTCTTCCACTCCACGACTCGCTCGTCGTTCTCTCCGAAGGTCAAGCGCCCATGCTCATATAGTCGTTCAGCCCAAGCTTTGGCTTCTTCCAGCATGCCCAACTTGAACACGATGCGATAGGCCGGATCAGAAAACTCATGACGAAGACTGTATAGTCCTTCCACTTCCAATAGAGACAAGGCTTCTCGAATCTGAGGGAAGAAGCAATCAGTTTAGCCAAATATGCTCTATCTGTGAACCTACCTCCCTCAAATTTCGAAACGGCGTCACATTCAGGCCTTCTATCTGGAGGCGATTCTGGATCTTGGCGATCCTCATCCTTATTTCATCGCTCAATGGGCTAGTAGACGTGCAGGCTTTGCAAATGCAAACGAATGCATACCTTTCCGCCAAGGATGATTGCCTGTCTCTTGCTGAGCCCAGTGGATCCGTGTAGCAGATGGTCAACTCTTCACCAGCTTTAATGTCCCTCACTGCTCTCAGCTCGATCACTCCGGCTACTCTGTTCCACAGCTGATGAAGATTTGGCGTGCACGAATGGTTGATGCGAGAACAGTGATAGAAGACTCCTCCTTGAAGCGTCAAGCCAAGTTCAAGGGCATTTGTCTTGGACATCTCAGTCAGCCATAAATTACCGATCCTCGTCGCTAAGCCAGACTCACATTCCAGATGCCGACTGCGGTCTTGCTCTGGCCTGAGACGCAATCCTTGTCATGCAGGCTGAACAGCTTTTCTCTCTCCTTTGTCTCAAGCTTCTTTACCTGAGCAATGATTCCTTTGCTCTGTTCGACTTCGGCTGTCACCGCAAGCAGTGGAGCTTCCAACAGCACCAAAGTCCCGGCAGCGATACTAGATCCGACTACCATACCTTTTCCTTTGCCTGGAAGGTCCATTATATGGACGAGGCCCACCGAATGATGTGCTACCGCAGCATCCTCGACACTGACAGGCTTGATGTCTGTCCAGATCAACGTCGGCGATTTTAGTGGATCGGGAATACTACCAAAACTTAGTAAGCAGATGATTCCTGCTGGGTGACTGAGCTCACAAGGTCAATTCCTTCAGGTCTGATTTGACGACATTAAGGCATTTGGTCTGGAGGACGACTCGAATTTGCTTAGCCGTCAAGGTAGGATAGTAAGGTCGCATTCGCTCAAGAATCTTCTTGATGCCCTATATAGCAGAGATCTTCAGCTCTTCCGGCTGACACTGAACTCAGAAGAACTCAGAAGACATACCAAGGTGGGTTCCTTTAGCCGCAAGGTCGCGATGCGTTCCTCGATATCTTTGGCACGCACTTTCATCTCGATGACAGTGAAGGTGCAAGAAAGGTGAGAGCGAGCCAGCTATACCTATTACTTCCTGCTGGATGCCTCTGGATCTTCCAAGCTCCACAATTCCGGAGTTTCTCTGGACGGTCAGACTCCACCAACATGACGCACAACACTGTGTAGAACACTGTGTAGAGCTAGCCTGTATTTCACGTAGATTCTTGCTTGTATCTTGTCATCTTCCGGCTTTTCGGTCTTCCAACACGTGACTGTTTTGCATGGCGGCCTCGTCGTATGCAACGGTCAAGACCTTACGGGGTCTCCTACGAGGATGGACAGGCTACAGCGACGATGAAGAACTGTCGAGTAGCGAGACCAAGCCAGCGCCGGCTGCTGATGGGACGGTCAGAGCTCTGCAGCAAGCAGCAGGAACATCAAAAAGATACGATTCAAGCGCAGATGCAGTCAAGACATTGAATTACGCTGGATCTCCTGATGCTGTCGTCGATCTGGATGAGCGCTGTCTGGTTTGCGCAGGAAAGGCGCGAGATAACTACAGTCCGGACTCTCAGCAAGAATACCCTCTCCTCGTAGTCTCTGCATGTTATCTTCCTCCCTCTCCTACAGAACACCACGTCCGCCAACTCTTCCAGCGTCTGGACGAGCTGACCGGCGAGCCTTACCTCATGGTCCTCTTCGCGACACCAAGTCCTGCCATAAGCGTCAAACAGCTCATTGTGTACTATCGAGCTCTCTCCGATGATGCAAGACGGAATGTCAGACGATTGCACATCTGCCACCCGGGCCTTCTAACGCGACTGGCAGTCAAGCTCTTCCTCAATACTATCGTGTCGGGCAAAGTAGCACAAAAGGGCAAGGTCAAGCTCATTCCGACACTGAGCTTACTTGCGAAAGAGCTTGATGTGACGAAGTAAGCCAGAGGGCCCATGTTTCCTCCATCAGCTTTAAGCTGAGTTTCAGCAGTATATCAATTCCACCAGCTGTTCTTATCCATAATCATACGCTCGAGACGCACATCATCTTGCCAGAGCGTCAGAAGCTTACACCAGTTTTCGGGCTAGCTTGCACAACTGTTAGCAGATCTACAGAAAGACAGCAGGTTACGGCTGAAGAATTGGTGTCGCAGATATTCCGCGACGGCAAGTTACCTAGAATACTTCATGACTGCCTTGATCACATTCGCGAAAACAAGACCACGTCGGGGATCTTCAGACGAGTTCCCAAAGTCGCGCATCTCGAGCTCGTGAAGGAGGCGTACGAGCGAGGCCAGCCTGTACAATTGAAAGAATGGCCAGACAGTGTGATACTGGCATCTTCCCTCCTGAAAGCCTATGTGCGGAGTCTGCTGCATCCAGTCATCCCGGCTCTCTTTTACGAAGACATCCGGAAGGCTCCTCTAGATGAGGCAGCCTGCCGCGAATGGCTCAAAGAAAGCTTCTTACCTAGACTGGAGTCTTCTCATCCGGATGGCCGGTCTGTCCTCCGTCTCTTACAGATCGTCTTGCAACTCCTGCATGAAATCCGCAAGCAAAGCGGTGCGTCAGATACATCCTCCCGCATAAATACCGCTAACTAGAATCGTTAGATATCAACAAGATGGATTCTGGCAATCTGGCCATCGTCATGTCGGCTGTTTTCGTAAGATCGGACAACGCCCAAGAGGACGCCTTGATGTGTCGCGCTCAGGCTGGGAAGCCATCATCCTCCTCAAGTCCCGTACAAGAACCTCAAACACTTGCAGGCATACTGAAGATTGCCATCGATAACTACCAAATCCTGTTTCCTGATTCTCTCGAAGCGCAGTCTGCCGAATCTCCCGTTCAGTGGCAGTCGCCCAAGCTGGAGGGGCACAATAAAGTGAGTACCAAGGCTGTAACGTTACAATACTGGAGCTAAGCATTCTCCTCACCAGCACTCTCCTAACAACAAAGCTTCAAGAGCGACTGTCCGGTTATTAAACGGCTCTCCCACAGCGCCTCGCCCGAAGCCTACACGATCTCCTCCATCGCGAGAGACTGTTATGGGGCTCTTCGCGAATACAGATCAGAAATAGCCTTATCCATGTTGCGGAATTTGTCTCGGTCAGTACGGGTGTAGCTGAAGTTTGAAGTACGGATCGCAGTGCAATAGGAGGTAGGGATGTTGCTAGATAGGCAATGAATGTATAGATGTGCTGCAATCCACTGTCTTCAACTCATTCGCTACTTTGGGCCTACTTCGATCGGCCATTCTCGCATCGTTCGACTTGCGGTCTGAATGGTCCGATTCTTGCGCTGATGAAGAATGAAGCAGGGTTGTTCTTGAACCAATTCCTGCTATAGTACCACGACACAATGGAAGCTGAATTCGACGATTTCCTCAAGTATCTCGACTTTGGCAGCTCTGTTGTCGCTCATCACGGCGCTTCGAGGGATGACTCTGGGCTGAGCTCGATATCCTCGGACAAATCGACAAGCGCCAGCCCTCAGGACAAGATATTCAGTGACTTCGGCGGTAGCAGTCACTCAAACAGCCCGCAAGCTGCTCAACTCAGCTTTCCCGGTGGACCGGCGCCATCTGTCATCTACAACGATGGGTTCAGCAGCAGCCTGGACAGCAGCAATAGTTCCGGAGCATCCTGGGGCGCAATTAGTAACCAGTCAAACTCTCCCCCGTTTGATGCGTCCATCTACGGAAGCCCAGTTCTCCAACAACAGCTGCAGCCGCAGAGCCATCGAGGCAGTTTCGACTTCAATGCTTTCGGCAACGTCAATCTGCAGAGCTTCACACAGCCGAATGTTAGTTGTCAGTTACTGTCTGACCGATCATGGCTGATACTTTCGTATCTCAGGTTCAGAGCGAACTCAGTCCGCAACTACAGCTTCTTCTGCTGCAGCAAGCTCAGCTCAATATGCAAACGCAAGCGCAAAATCAGAACTACCAGCAGCCCCTCCAATACATGCATCAGCAACAGCCCTTGCCTCAGCAGCCGATGTTCCAGCAGCCTCCGTACGAACAGCAATACCAGCAGCTCCAACAACAGCCTCAACAGCCACAATATCAGCCTGTACCGCTCATGAGTCAGTCGCAACCAGCTGAGAGTCAAGCTCGACGGATGTCGGTCCAGCACGCGCCTGCCGTCAATCTCGCTGCCAGTCAAGGCTATCCCTCCGGGCATGCATCCGTGCAAAGCACACTGCCTCAACCAATTCAGTCAAAGGCAGCAGATCCTCATCTGTCTCTTTTACCGTCGAATACCACCCAACCGCTTGCACCCAATACGAAGAAAGCTACGTTGAAACGATCGTATCAGCAAGTCAAGTTGGAGGATGATGCACAAGATCAGCATCTTACGGCCGACTTGTCTCAGCCTGTGCAGCGAAGTGCAAGCCAGGCATCAGAGACGGTCAGCGGAGAGGATGCAGAGCCGAAATCTGGCAACAGAGGCGGGCACAACGCAGTCGAGCAGAAATACAGAAGAGGCATCAACGACTCTTTGATCATGTTGAGAGAGATCGTTCCCGCTTTGGGGCACCTCAGAGCCGCTCCTGGTACAGCGCCCAGTAAGCGGAAAGCATCCCAATTCAGTCTAGCAGCGGCGGCGACGCCTGCCGCCCCAAGTCAGCTAGTAGACGGAGTCATTCCACCCAAGAAACTCAGCAAGCAGCTCATCCTAGTAACCGCCACGGACTACATTCGATACCTTGCTAGTAGAAGGGAAGAGCTGGAAGGCGAGCTTAATACGCTGCGCCAGACCCTGGACGAATGCCTAGAGGACAGCAAGGTCGTGTTCGACTTGGCAGAGAGCAAGTTCGCATCTGAGCGAGCCCGCATTCTGACCAGGAGGCAGGAAATTTATGCAGATCGGACATCTGCAAAGGAGAGCAGTAAGAAGCGCAAAGTAGATGGAGATACTTCTGGCAAGAAAGGTCGTGGCAATGCAACGGACGATGACAGTGACGACAGCGGGGATGAGGACGAGGGTGAGCAGGAGACCTTCGCTGTTTCTTCTGCCTTACCAGTCAAGACGCAACCGAAGAGCAGAGGCAGACCTAAGAAAGCTGCGCCTTCCGCTTTTATAGCAGCCGGCCAGCCAATCGCTCCAGCTCATCAACAGCAGGGCCCTCCCAAAGCGCTACTGTCTATATTTGGAGGGATCTCTTTCATTGGTGGAGCTGGATACGATTTGCTTTACGGCGCTAGCAGTGGTGCTGCGGCGTCTCAGCCAGATACAGTCAACCCCGCGCGAGTATGGTCCCATGGCTTAGTCCGACGGTCGCCGGTAGCTGTTCTGCCTACACACGAAGATCACTTGAACTCCATGCAGAAGTTCTTGCTTGGCAGACCTGCCCTACTATCGGGCTTAATAACATTCTCCTTGGGGCTTGTTATGGCATATTCCCTGTTCTACCTCGTTCCACAAACCTACAGCAAATTCACTGAGAGCAATCGTTCGGCTGCCAAAGCTAGAGCGAGAGCTGCGCTGCTAGGCATGTCGAAGCAACCGTCTATGCAGAGAGGGCACGAGCGTTCGGCTTTGGCGATTTTAGCCAACACTCCACAATCTGCCTTTGTTCAAGCACTCTATTCATTATTACTCTTCGTTCAAGCCTGTGTCATTGGGTCAATAGGCGGCTCGAAAGCATCTGCCAACGATACGGCCGCGATCGAGCAAGCTGCCGCTTCCATCAAATTATTCGAGCTTGACAATAGTAGCTGTAAGTTTCAAATGGCCAGTATTGAGGTCACGCAAGCTGATATGTGCCTTTTCAGCGGCCTCATCGAGCCTGCAACGTCTATCATCCTTCCTCCATCTATACGTGCTCTTGCACTCTAGTCACTGGCTGAGCCAAGAGGCAGCAAACGATATGCCAGCACAAGCCAATGCTGTTCTCTCGCTAGCATCGACGAACATCTTTGGTAAAAGAGGTGCATCATTTGCCAGTTCTCGCTGGCGAATCGCCCAAGATCAGATTAAGAAGCATGCCGAGACTGCAAGACCTTGGCTGAAGAATGTCCTAGCGATGAAATACGAAGAAGTCCTCGACGCAAAAAGCCTATATGAGCTTGCAGACAGGCAGCACACGGCAACTTTGTTAGCGTCATGGCGAGAATTGTTTGCTCATGTCATGCTCACGACTCAAATTGCTGGGTCTACAACTGAGCAAACGGCTCTCGCGACAAGCGTCGGCACAAGTAATGCGCTGAACGAGATGCTAGCCGTGCAACCTGCATCATCACAGACTCGGAGCTCGATACTTCTACACAAAGGTGTGGAGGCTATGAAAATGAACGATAAAGCCCGCGTCATTCAGATCGCTGTAGAGCTTTCAAAGAGCAGCTCCAAAATTGCCGGAGTGCAAGCGTATCTCGACGTTGTCACTGGCGCCGGGTTCCCTGACCCTCCAGCTACTTTCAGTAGTCACAGCGATTGCTTGGCGTATGTCATACTAGCCTGGCTAAGGCTTCGTGCTGCAATCTCGCCGTCGTCATCGCAGAACCCGATCAAGGTCAACGACGCCTTACAATCAAGTGCTCTGAAGGTGCGGAAGCTGCTCGCCGAGGATGTCTTTGATGGAAGCGAGTCGCGGTTCATGGAAGCTCAGGAGAGGTGTCTGGAAGGACTAGTAAGAATAGGTCGTCATGCTGCAGGGCTCTACGCGGAGAGTGACAGCGGATGCGAGATGTGAATCTAGGACATGTTTAACCCCTTTCGCATTAATGTTGTTGACATCCGAACAATGGATCGATTAATCTCACGCATTAGTCTGTCTTGCTGTCTCCTACGATCTCGATAAATCATGTCTGCCGCCGACCGACGACGTTTCAATGGCCCAGAAGACAGCCATCCAATACGCTTGCTCAATAAAGGCAAAGGAAAGCTCGAAATCTTTGATGAAGAAACTGGCCTGCGAAATGATGGCAGACGGCCAGAAGAGCTACGGCCAATATGTAAGGTTGTCGCAAGAGCTTAAGCGACTATTCTCAGCTTACGACATTCAACGCAAAAGTCCTGAAGACTGGTCTGGTCCCTCAAGCTAGCGGTTCTGCCTACATCGAATCTGGAAACACAAAGATTGTCTGCGCAGTGTGAATGCTCTGGACCTTCTCCGGTTCTCTGCACCCTCCAACTAACATTCTGAGATTATCGTAAAGCTATGGACCACATCCTGCGCGCCGAGACGCTCCTTTCTCGTCTCATGCTAAATTGAATGTCGAGGTCAAGTTCACGCCGTTCGCAGCGCAGGGACGCCGGCGAGCGCCAGGCAAGGTAATCTTACTGCTATTCTTGCGCAACCTCGTTGCTGACCTTAGAAAACACCGCAGGAAACGGAAGCACCTACGCTTGCTGCTCGAGTCTCACAAGCATTACTGCCTTCGCTCCGCCTCGATCTCCTACCTAAATCAGCGATAGATCTCTTCATTACTGTGCTTCAGTGCGACGGCCCAGTAGATGATATATCTGCGTAGGTGGTAGACCTCCGGCAACATATTGACATTCCTGACCAGCAGGCTTCTAGCGGCATAACCGCATCCAGCGTAGCTCTCGCAGAAGCTGGAGTGGAGATGTTTGGCCTTGTGATAGCAGCATGTGCCGTAAGTGCAGTGCTATGTTCTTACGAGGACAGCCGATTTAGGCTGACGTGCTTATAGGCATATACTTCGCATAAAGAAGCAATTATGCCTCTGTTCGATCCTACGTACAAGGAAAGCGATGTAGCGCAATCTTTTCTTTCCCTTGCATGCATTCCAGCAATGTCAACGGTCACAAACCTATCCTTGAATGGAGCTATCGATAGGGCAACGGTGAAGAAAGTAAGCAGCCTTGACTCCGAGACGGCTCGATTGCTCACATCCACCCTTGTTACAGGCAGTCAAGCAGCTACAGAGCAATTGTAGCCAAATTCATGCCATAGCCGCTCAGGCATTGCTCGATGGTCAGACGTAATGACAGAAAGTGACTATGTTCTTTTGCCTCACACTGCATGCAGTATAGTAATGTCTGGGCGCGACGAGACAAGTTGTGTGACCGCTACTCAGCGACCATGGTGGCCTGTAGCTTCACTTTCGCAAGAAGGATAAAGGAGCTGCGCGTGAGCCAACGGAAGACACTGTCCTCCGGAATCTGCGGCGTGCTCGTACTCGGATTCGTCGGTCAGGCATGCACGCGATACCAGCGCGCTTATTTGGGTTCGGATGGAAAGAAAGCTTGTTGTGACTGAACCATATATAAAAGCCTACTATCTGCACAGTAATGACATTGTGAGGACTGTCTAGAACTACAGAACCCGGTACACTTGAAAACATATTGCAGCAAAGACTAGTACGGAAAGAAAGGAGCACAAAGAACGATGAAAGAGTGTGAAAGAGATGTCAGGCTACTTGAAGAAGTCCTTATCCCTTTCGGCTATCGTTAGGGAAGAGGAGTTGCGGGATCCGTGGGTAATACATCGTAATCTATGGTCTTCATCCATGGATCCGCCAAGACGGCATCCGAACCGATTCTTGTCTTAGGATTCGGGTCGAGCATCTTCTTGACAATGCTACGACACTCTTTTGGATGCAGATTACCCAAAGGCTGTGGGGAGGGAGAGCGTGCGTACAGCTGAATATACTCTTGGAAAGATGGATCGGAAGGTTTCGCTACCCGCCAGGGTAGCTCTTGCGCTTGCATGCAGTAGAAAACTACAGCGCAAGCCCACACATCGACCAGCCGAGCATCGTATTCTATCGTCACACCGATCAGTCGCGCGGCCATGGATGCGTACAAGCAAGAAGCTCACCTTTCTGCTCAAACTGCTCTGGCGCGATGTATGGCTCTGAGCCGCATAAACCTTTCGACATATGCGTCTGCTTCTCCCAGCACATGCGGAAGACATCCGACACGCCGAAATCAGTGATCTTGAGGTGACCCCGTCCATCCAGCAGCAAGTTTTCCGGCTTTATGTCTCTATGAGCTACTCCCATGGAGTGCAAGTAAGCGACTCCGGTGAGAATCTGCTTGAAGTAATTGTTCATGATGGCTGTCGTCATGTCGCCCTTCTTGATTGCTGCGTATAAGTCTCCTCCTGGACAGTATTCCATCACTTCGCACCAGTGCTTTTCCTCGTTCTGCACTAGATCGACAGTCTCCACCACGTTTGTGTGATGCAAAGTGGAAGATATACAGAATTCCGACGTGAGCTTCTTGACGTACTCTTTCTCTGTCTCGTTCTTCCTGCGTTTCCGGAACTCTTTCACAGCATAGAGCTTCTCGCTTGAGCGATCCCACTTGTGTGCGAGCCGAACTACGGCTGTTGCTCCTTTGCCGATCGCGACCTTCTCACATACTCCATACTTCTGCAACAAGCTTGTAGATGCGTTTGATCCAGCCACGCTCGGAGCGCGCTTTGGCTGCGGTGGTGGCGCCACATGGCCATGCGCAGAATCGGCGGTGTGGTGCCCTGGCTCATCGTGGTGACTACGATCACTCTTCCCATCGTCTGATCTTCTGCTTGTCTGACTTGATTTCCTGTGAAGTTTGCCCATCATACTACTGCTGCCGAGTGCCGCAAGGTGCTCCTTCAGGCTCTTCTCTTTGACCTGATGCCTCTCATCTGTCGCAGGAGTATGTGTACCACTGCCAGCACCATTCGCACCAGATCGGTGGCCGTCATTTAATGAAGCAGCGCCCCCTGAAGGTCTCCGGAACATGGACGAGCCAGTTGACTTTGCATCTGCTGGATGCCTAGCCGGACTCGGGGATGCTGTACGATCTTTCGCAAGGTTTGGCTCTGGTGTAGAAGCAAGCGTAGAAGAGGGCTGCATTCCTGCCACTTGACCAGGTACAGCCAACGATGACGCGCTCAATGCAGGATGTGGAGTAGAAGAGGCTCCTGTTGGAAGGCCAGGGGTAGAGACTGTTGTGGAGGATGCATTGGGTGAGGTTTCCGTCGAGATCGCGCTCTTGTTTGCCAGGGCAGCATTCTTTGTCATGGCTGCAAGAGTTGGGTCTGGCTTCTCCATCTTCTTATTACTCGATCTTCGCCCTAAGAAAGAGCTGAAAGTACCACCGCCGCCCTCCTTCTCCCGTGTGGTAGACGGGTTTCGCGACATGGCGCTTACATGAGTACCTGAATCTGACTCTGCTCCACTAGTGTAAGCGGAGGCTGACGCCGAGTTCGCCCTTTCTCTCGAAGAGGACTTGCTTTCTTTGTTCGCAGTGGTAGGTCGGCTTGCTGTCAAGCCCGACTGTTCATGGTGCGCTTGCATAGAGGGGACAGGCGATGCTCTCGCAGAGGAATCGGCAGAGTGGTCGCCGTTCTTGTGGTGGTCCTTGTCCTTGTTGTGATGGAAGAGCTTGCCAAGAATGGATTTCTTCTGCTCTGGCATTGCAGGTCTGGCAGCGGCATGGCTTTGTGATGGAGCTGGGCCAAGTGAAGGAGCACGAGAGGGAGTGGGTGAAGGACTGCCGGAGGCTGGCTGGATAACAGTCTTGAGCGGCGAAGTGTGATGTATAGCAGCAGCATGAGGTCCAGCCGGCTTTGCTTCCGGTGTTACTGCAGGTTTGGGCTTGGAGGAGCTCGGTACGACCTGTATACCTTGCATAGCCAAATCCTCTATCTCTTTGCTGAGCGAGCTAGCTCCAGTAGAACTGACATTGCTTGTGATGTCTTCCCGTTCCTCGACGACCGGAGATGGCAGCCAGTCTGTGACAATCAGCATAAGGAAGAGAGTAAGGTCACGGTCTCAATACGAGCTCTGAACTTTGGGGCTGAGCACAGCATGAGCAGGCAGCGTACCCGGACTTGCACCGTTGACAGTGGCTGTTGATGCTGACCCAGCAGGCCCGGATCCCGACTGGTAGGGCGACAAAGTGCCAGGAGAGTAGCCAAAGCCAGAGCTAGGTGTCGATAATCCAGCTGTAGATAGTGGTACATCGGGTCTAGAGTCGTGCGCCATATACATCTGGCCGTACTGCTGCGACCTGGAACTGGCGTCACGATCCACACCGTTTGGGCTGGCGTATGGCGGGAAGTAGCCTGCGCCGTTCTGCTTGTTTGATGTTGCAGCATCATTATCAGCTTGCGATTTCGTAGCAGCTGCCGGTCCAGGGCCCGTCAAAGGCGTGTTTGTCGTTGAAATCACGCTGCCTTGAAGTCCAGCGCCTCCGAGGACGCTGCTGCCAGTTCCTTGCTGCGGTATGTATCGTGGGACCTCTGTTTCCCGGCGAAGTCGCAGCGCATCGTCATCGTCGTCTTCGCCGTTGCTGCGAGTCCGCTCTTTTTCCTGGTCGTTGCTGCTGCGCTCGTTCTGACTGAACGATTCTGCCATAGTGACAGCCGGCTCTATGTCCAGTCCAAACGATGATCTAGATATTGGTATCGTCCCAAGTTTCGCCCTATGTTCTGCGGGAGTTGGCAATAATTTTGTACGTTTCCCTTTCTGATCTGCCCATGTGTTGGTAAGCGAGTCCGAAAGTACATAAGTCAGAACGGCTGCACAAGCTCTTCTGACACAGACTAATGATGACAACAACACACTCATTGCGATCTATACGAAAGCTCTTGTGTTACGTCTATGTTAAAGCCGTGCCACTCGGTAATGGACTGTCGGATTATTCAAAGAGACTTTCGAGCCTGCCCTGCAGTCCTTGAGGATCAATCTTGAGATACTTCGATGGATCTGGGTGATGATGAAGCGTTAGCTGTGTATCTGTAAGAGGCGATCGGTAGACGCTCACTTTTGGAGAAATTGTCGTGCTTCCTCACGAATGCCGTGTATGTAGGCACACACATCCTAACCACCTCGTCCTTAAGTCTCGCCCTGAAGTCTGCATTCTCTGGCGACCGATCCACTTTCCCCAGCTTGTGGATCTGTTCAACCTCCTCGAGGGCATCGTTGAATCGCGCGAAGCGGTCTTTCGTGTCCTTCTTTTCTGTGTTCCCGACGCCGATAGCTGACTTGAGCATACTCTGCTCCATCCCTGCATCCATTAGGCAAGACACCAGGGGTGAAAAAATCTCAAGGTAGGCACTCCGGCTGCTTCTATTCCGTCGATTCATCTCATCTTCAATGTCGAGGCCGTTGCTACTGTGTCCTCCCAATCCACCGCCTGTCGTGCTTGAGCTGGCTCGACGGCTCGCGGCACCGCTAGACAAAAAGTCTGGAACCGAGCTGTTGAGCAGTACTTCCCGTCGAAGGTAGCTGACATTGTTGAGGGCGTATATGGCGGATAGTCCAGATGCCTGTCTTGCTGCATGCGATGCACCGCCGGCAGAGGTCGAGGAAGCATTGGCATCCTTTTTCAAAACCGATGCAGGGCCATGGTAGGCGCCCTTCACATGCCCTATATTCCTGCCTCGGGCATCTATCGAGGTAAGAAGGGTTTCCAGAACATCGCCTTAAAGTCACAAAGTCTGCTTCAGCGTGTCATCTCGCAAGATGCAAAGAATCTCACGTACCAAGATACTTTGACAGCAGGCCATATCCTTCATCTGTATGATTGCGACTATTAGAAGGGTTGGCTGTCTTCCCCGAGGGCATCCAATTTCCATCGCCAAGCGTTGCAAGTAGACCATCTACAGTATCGGGATATTCCGTCAATTGCTTAACGAAGCTGACGGTATTGATGTTGACTGGCGCAACATTGACATTGACCAATTCTTGCGGAGTCAAAGTGTTCTTGGCGCCATAATGTCTAGCCTCTTCGATATATTCAGGCAGACAGCGCAGACAAGACGCCCTGAAAGCATGTGAAAGTTGAGCCAGCTCAGTCTCTTGCCGGCCTAATCGCCCAGCTTTATTCTTGATCCAGTCTTCGAACGTTTCCGCGCGTTGCGGCAGGGTCAATTCGATGTAGCACGTGAAGGCTATACCGACGCTCGTAGGATTCGATGTGAGTGTCTTCTTGATGGCAGTATTCATCTGAGCACCGACGCCGCTGAAGATCGTCAGTGCTGGAGGGACGATGAAGCTATAGATTCGATTGGCCTGATACTTTTCGAAGACTGCTCCAGCCAGCGCATGTTCTGACTGTTTCAATACATTAGTGATACTGGTCTTGGGAGAAAGGCGTACGGCGGCATATCACACCTTCACCAAGGCGAACATAGTGTCCAAGAATCTGCCGAAACCCCTCATGCCAGCAGCCTGAAGTCTACTGGAGAAGCCAGCACGGCTCGTCTGGACTTCGACAGCGTCCACAACCTCCCTTCCAACTTGATTGAGCGTAGTGGCCACGAACATGCCTCTCCTGTCTCCATACCCTTTCTGTAGTTCTTTCTCCAGCGGGCTGTCTTGGCCGAGTATAGTTCGCAGGAAGGCAAGTAGCCCCACTAGGCTTCTTATAATGCTTTGTGGCATGAGAGTGGGGATGGGGATGCCTTGTCCAGCATCCCATTGCGAGATGTCGGTCCAGCCTGATTTGGGGGAGGCCGACTCCGTGTATTCGAAGAATAGTGTTCCAAGATTGTTGCATCCAAGATCTATGAGAGACCTGACTCTGCCTAGCGTTCCCTCGCGCTCCTTGCCCTTCCCATTCGTCATGGAAGCGGGACCCTCGAGGCCATTGGCTTGCCCAACAGACGAAGACCTCTCCATGCTTTCCATTGCAGACTTGAGTCTTGTCAAGCTGGCTTGATAGGTCGCCAGGTCTTCTCGTGGATCTCGCATGAGCACCTCTTCTTCCCGGTCTAGCAGGTCGTTCGTTCCCAAGACTGCATCAATCGCAAGAAGAGCGCTTTCGACATTGCGCTGTATCTTGGACAGATCCTTTGTGCTGCGATGTATGGGGACTACAGCTTTGTCGAGGCGGGCCAGCCGGTCGTCGAAGCTCGTCAGCAGAGCCGTCATTCGCGTCGTGACTCGTTTGGATTTCGCCAGGTTCTGATGGAGCAGCACCAGGTCTGCAGCTGCCGTTGCGCCTCCATCGTCTGCGCTCGCCGCGCCATTCATCCTGTTGTGTCAATTGGAGGTAAACAGCGGCCCGATGTCACAGCGAAACACTTCGCATTCATGAAATGAGCGTATGCATACTTCGGCAGATGATATGATTACAGAAGCGACTCACAAGCCCCTCAGAGGCATGCAAGTCGCTTCGGACAAGCTTAGGCAGTAAGTGCATGTTACAGAGATATCGTGAAGGCATCAACATCGTAACAGAGCAGGTACGAGGATTACAGGTAGCGATCTAGCGTGTGCCGCAGGTCGCGAATCGGTCTGGTCTCCTCTAGGTCCAGAGCATACAGAAGGCACTCGCGTGCCCTCTTCTGCCGTCTTGTCTGCTCGTACACCTTCGCTAGCAAGTACCACGCTTCCGGACTGTCCCAAGCGTTTGTCTGGGTCGCGACGTCAAGGAAGCCTTCTGCTATAGCCATATCACCGGCATCTATGCGGATCGTGGAAAGCGCGAGGATGCTGGGCACATGATCCGTACTGATAGCAAAAGCTTTTTGTAAAGCCAGCTGGGCACGCTCGTTCTGTAAAGAGCCTGTTGATGTCGTAAGATACTGAGCGTACTGAACGATGTTATCAGCCGATGTGCATTAGCAGAAGGTCTGTCGCGACTCACCTGCACCCATACATTGGGGTCAACATTTCCAGCCACATCCTCAGCCTCGTTGATAGCGCCTAAGCATTCGCTGTATTTGCCCCATCGCCGGAAGCTGGCGGCGGACGTCAACCAGAGTTTGGAAAGCAGTCTGGCCGCACGAGGGTGATGTCTTTGTACGCGAGCCTGTGGACCACTCGAAGGCGTATCGCTACCGCTTCCTTCGATGTTCGTCACGATGCTTGGCGCTCTCGGGGATGTTTGCGCATTCACATCTTCGTACGAAGGGTTGCCCGAAATAGTCGAGGTCACGGAGGCAGGGCGCCCATTCTCAGATGGAACCGCGAGTCGGCCTTGTGTAAGAAGTCAGCCATGCCTCTTGTCGAAGATCCAAGGTCTTACCTGTAGCTTGCGATTGCGTAGTATTCGTCTTTTTGATGCTGTGCGAACGATGGCGAAGACTGATTGAGCCAATGATACTCCTTGCCCGGCTTGGGCTGTTGCTACCGGAAGCATTCCCGTCTTGTTGAAACTGGACATTTGGTACCTTGTTTCTCATATCTTTGCTGGCATACGGATACGTGCTCGGTTTGGACGCTGCTTGCGGAGACGTCGGCTCCGGCGACAATGCGATGATCGCCTGTAGTGCAGACGATCCAGCTTCCAGCTCTTCGCGACGCTTACTAAATCTCGTGAATACCGTCTTCTGAAGATCTTGTAGAGCATATTCTGGGCCTTCGATGGCTTCTATGCACCTATTCCGGGTGATAAGCAGCTCGATCTCCGCTTCCAGATCGTCCCAATCCGATGTAAGTTTTTGTGTTACGAACCTCCCCACCCCATGCCTTCTTGATAGCGGTGAAGAGCCCACGCACTGGCTAGACTGTTCAGACGTGGCTTGCGGCGTCAAGAAGCTGGGAGTGCTGCTGTCGTCTTCTGTCTCGCCGTTCAAGGCGGCCTTCTGGTCGAGCGGCACTCTTACAGACGATTTCGGAGCTTGGTTGCTTTGGGTCACCGGCTGAACACCACCGATAGCTGCAGGATCGTACGGAGCATCGCCACGAGTCAGAGCGGCAGACTTCTGTCTGACGAAAGTGGGAAGACTACTGAGAGGTGCAGGTGGCGCGAGAACAGATTCCTCCGTAATGAAGTCTGACCACCCGTGCAGCGCCAGCTCGACAACTTCTTTAGCCCTATTCCATTCCTTCATTGCGGTCAGGATGAGGACGAGAAGATGCCAAACTCGGACATCGGAGGCCTCCAGCTGTACGCCAGGCTCTTGCTGATGTAGACTTTCCACAGCCTTTTTCGCAATCGGCAGCGCGGACGCTACGTCCCGGAGTTCGAGATGCGAATAGGCCAGAGAATAGAGAGACCGGGTTCGCAGAGATGCTCGATGGCTGTTTTCTGCATCTTCGTCGCGCGCATTTACTGCTGGCACAGTGCGTGCAGCGGAAGAAAGGCATTGCAAAGCCTCCTTTGCTCGTGCCTTGCCTTGCTCCAAATCTGCTTCCGCCAATGCTGACTCGACTTTGGCTACGCCAAGCCATAGGAGAACCTCAGCTTCCACTTCGGATCGCTGTCTGACGACTTCGCTCTTGACTCTTCCTTGTGGTCCTAATCTTGGCGGCTCAGAACCGATCGGCTGGTCTTTATTGGATGATTCTTTGCCTGTGTTCTTCTCTGGACCATCTATTGCTCCTCCTGCCTGCTTGTCCATGTACTTTTTGGCCTTATTAATCACTTCCAACGCTTCGGAAATAAGGTCCAATCGAGCATCTTCTTGTTCTTGCAGATTATCCTGCCCGGACTCCCATAATAATAGTCGAGTACCGATGCAGCAGACATAGCAGAAATTCTCATCTGTCTCAATTTCCGCTGCGTCCTCCTGTTCGCCGGACGCTGAATGCGATGGGCCAGCTTCAATAGATCCATCTTCATTCTGCCTTCGACGGAAGGCGATGATTTCTCTCTTGATAGCCGCTTGATCTGTTTCTCGGGTCTTCTCGAACAAGCCGATATAAAGCCGCATATTCTTAAGCGCATCTATAGCCCATTTTCTTGCTTTTGGGCGGTCAGAGCTTGAAAAGCTCATTGTGGCAAGCACGAAGACCAGACAGCGAAGCAGTTTCTGGTTCGCGTATGTTTTCGTAAAACACCGATTGAGAGACTCTACAACCCATTCGCTTGGAAGTAGGCTGTATCGCCAGAAGCCATAGAGAAGATCGAGGTATTGAATCATATTGAGAGTAGGTTCGCCAGCTCGTGGAAATGAAGCGAGAGAAGGTGACGATTGGAGCAAGTTTTCGTAAGACTTGAAGGTAGTGAAGAGGTCGGAAGTATCGGGAGGGTTTATATTTGCCTGATTACTGTGATGACTATGCTCTGCGATGTAGTGCTCTGCTATGCGACTGAGCAAGGTGGATAGGTAAGTGGTATACATGTTGAGGCGTTTGTGCGGCGAGACGTTCGTGAAAGAAGAGGTGAGAGCAAGGTAGTTGCGATGAGCTTCTAGGCTTGATCTACATCATGTCCGAAAATAAGGTCAGGAAAAAAGCCTAAGCTGCGGGAAGGAAAAGTACGCACGAATCACGCTGCAGCTCTGCTAAGCGCGACAGCCCGACTTCTATATACCTTTGTGCTTCCGGTACAGGCGGCAGAGGCGAGCAAGGCAAGCTGCGATACGTAGCGATTGCGTTCTCCGTTTGTCCCGCATGTTCCTGGAGCAAGCCTGACGTCCGTCATCAGCCAAGCAATATGGTCCTGGTAAGTCGTTTCGTCACCTTTCAAGACAATGCTCAGTATCTGCAGATCCAGTTCGTGCGTCGGTGCATCCGGAGCAGCTGTAAATGGCGCGCTGGCCCCCTGTTGTATCCGCAGACATTGGGCACTCTCGCTCGTATCTCCTATCGAGAAGTATGCAAGACCGAGAACGGCTGTATGCGAAGTCTGGGCAGAAATATCGTCAGTGACGACCCTGAGCTTTGCCGACATATCGAAGCGTACTGATTCTGGAGTTTGGCCTCCTGTCAAAGTCACAGCTTTCTGTAATTCCTGTATCTGTAAGTCGATATCCTTCTTTTTTGTAGTGCTGTCTAGCAGGAAATCTCGCGGAAATGATGCTGCAGCCGTTCCATCGGTCTCGAGGCCTTGCGACTGTATTATGCTGGTTTTCCTCGACCTAGGCTGTGTATTATGTGTTGCCGAACCACTTTGTAGTTGTAATGCTCGCCAGATTATCAGCTCGAGCCTTGTAGATGCAGCGACAACGTGGGCCGCTTGGCTCGAGTTGTGCTTGCTGAACTTGCGCAAGAGTTCATCCCAGTCTACCGATTGATTTGATGGGTTCAAGGGAAGATACTGAGGCTAGACAGAACAGCTTAGAGAGGCCCTCGATCACTTCAGCGCGACTGCGGTACCTTCTGAATACTAGATGGAAAGGGCGCATTGGGAGCCCAAAGACCAAGGGAGCGGCATAGATTGAGTGAGAATGCGTATCCAGAAGCCTAGAAAGTTGGAGGATAGCCAGCACGCAAAAAACAGCTCAGAAACAGGTCGGTCTTTCGAGCGAATTGTCGCCAAAGGTGTCAGGTACCTTGTGGCTATGCCCTAGATGTGAATGGTGACTGTGATGCTGTTGTTGTGCTACTCCATTAGAAGCTGCCATTCCATCCACTACCGTATGCCTGCGGATTGTCCCAAGTCGAAGGTTGCCTCCTGACCATTCAAACCATTTCAAGGCAAAGCTGTATACTGAATTTAAGACAGTCTTATAATCACAATCACATTCATATACAACAGTAGAAGTGCTCAATCTTCTGGAGTCGCCGTGCAAGTTCCAGACGAAACACAAGCTATGGCAGCCTCAGCAGCAGCAACGACCAGTGCACCTCAGCCTGCTATCACCATCAAGCTTCTGCTCATCGGATCCAGCAGCGTTGGCAAATCGAGCGTACTGCTCCGGTTCACAGATGGTGATTTTAGCGAAGAGGAGATGAGCAGCACAATCGGAGTCGATTTCAAGCTCAAGATTCTAGATCATCAACGCTCTGGCAAGCGGTTCAAGCTATCGATATGGGATACCGCTGGTCAAGAACGGTTCCGCACTCTTACCAGCTCCTATTACCGCGGTGCTCAGGGCGTCATCCTGATGTATGACATCTCGAACAGAGAGACCTTTGATGCGCTAGGGTGGGTTCTGAGTGTCGCTGAGGAGACATGCGATTGCTGACTGACGTTACATCCAAATCAGGACATGGTTCAACGAGCTCGAAACGTTCGCATCGCAAAGCGTGGTGAAATATATTGTGGGAAATAAGACAGACAAGGTAAGCTGCCATACTTCGCTTATGGAAGTGCCCTTCGGCGGAGGTTCGTGTTTACTGATGACGTCACGTGTGCAGGAGTCTTCGAGGACAGTCACAAAGGCCGAAGCTTCCAGCTTTTCACTGTCGAAAGGATGCATGTTTGCGGAGGTATCGGCGAAGCGGAATGACGGTGTCCAAGAGGTATTCGAGAGGCTTGTGGACGATGTAAGGTGTTCGGCTTCTCCCAATCCACAATGTACTGAGACTTGTGTTCCAGATCGTCGACAGACCGGAACTGTGGCAGAAGTCTGCGCCCTCGAACAAGTCTGCCCTTCCAGGTGGCTTCCCGGGCACGGTCAATCTGAATGAGCAGGAGCAGAGCGCGTGGGGTTGTCGGTGTTAGCCAGTCGTCCGTATCTTTTCGCATTGTTGATGTACATCTCATCTCCGTTTCCTACCTTTTATTTCGTCGCGTAATAGTCAGTCTGTCTAGCATGCTGTAATATAGGTTCGCATGGCGGTTCTGTAGCCTATGAATTCACGACCGCCTTGCAAGACCAAGCTATTAATGATGCTGCATATGCGGTCACATCCCCAGGCCAGTGATAGCATCCAAAGAAAACAAGGGTATGCTGACTCGCCCAGATATTGCGGGCACTCGGCGGCCATATGAGGGACCACAAGAGAGCTGATCTTCTGAGAATCCATACGGCAGGGAAATTGAAGGTGTCGCCCGTCCCTTTGAGACCGGTCTTTCTTTCCCAACCATCACCACATCAGCAGCGAGTAAACGTTCAGCATGGCTTCATCAGGCGTAAGGGTGGTGATTCAAGAAGCAGGGAATGTCCGCTGAGTGACTGATTGGGGTTTTGGCAGTGGGAAGTGCGCTACTCAAACACGCGCCAAAGGCCGTATTTCTTCAACGAAGCCCAGTCGCTGTCCATCTGGGAGGCCCCTACAGGACTGAGCGAGGATGATATCGTCAATCTGCCTGGTGCCAGCGAGAATTTGCACAAAAAGGCAGAGGATACCGTCCAGGCGTCGCACCTCCTCATCAAGCACGCCGGCAGCAGGCGACCCAGCTCGTGGAAGGAGGTGTGTAGCCAACGTCGTGATCAGGTTGTGACAGGCTTTGCTGATGCATAGTGTTCGGTGGTGATCTGCGTGGACAGCCGAACATCACGCGAAGCAAGGAAGAGGCTATCCGCGAACTGCAGAAACATCAAGCCCATTTTCAAGCACTTCCACCGCAACAGCTACCACAGGAGTTTGCGCGAGTCGCATCGACCGAGTCGCACTGCTCATCCCATTCGAATGGTGGTGACCTCGGACCTTTCAGACGAGGTCAGATGCAGAAGCCTTTCGAGGACACTACCTTTGGCCTTGGTGTAGGACAAATGAGCGATATTGTCGAGACCGATAGCGGAGTTCATCTTATTCTCAGGACCGCATAAGCAGTCCTCAAAACACGGTCAAGCTCCTTTATTACTAGCGCATTGATCAGTTAAGGCTATTGTAGCTACCTAGGTGGTAAACTGTATCTTCATGCAGGCCGCTTCCCCATTCTTTCAGGCGCAAAGTCGCCAGGTCGCGTTGAAAGAGTGTCCGTTCAGCTGATTTACATGAATAGGACGCTGAGCGTGAGGGTATATGTCAAACTGGTACTGACTGCAGAAAAGAACGTGTAGGTGCGAAGCGTGTAGATATAAACAGCTGGTATCAGCAGTCCGCCCATCCCAAATCTCCGAGAAGTATACTGAAACAGCCAAAGAAAGCTAAGGATGAGGAAATGGAGATGAATACATTAGCGATCGTGCGTATACGAAAGTCATTAGGATGTCTGGACTTACTGTCCTCCCCGCACCAGCCTCGTCCAACTACCGTGTACGTCGTTTTCCAGCTTTATACTCTCGCTGGCTCGGCACAGGAGCCATCAGGCAGGCGTGTACCTGTAACATCATCTCCATCAGCTTCATCCGCCAGCATCGCAGTAGATGCCCACTGACCCCGGCAAAATCGTGCGGATGGGGATGGGTGAGGCGGCACAGGGGAGCCGCGGGGAAGGTGTGCCTTGTGTAATCTTCGAGCGACTACATCTGGACGTCTTGCTTGAAGATGAGGGAACGAGGCGCGAGCTTCGACAGATGACGCCACAAGGCATAGGAAAAGCGAAATGAGGAGAGGCAGAACGAAAGAGGGGCGCATGGTAGTTGGATTTGCTTTATGTAATAGATATGATGTGTTGGAATCTAGTGAGACAGGTCAGCATTTGCTGGTCGAATTGAACGAGCTGACTGCGAGCGAGCATCACCTCAGATCTGCTCTAGAACGTCGACTTGACGACACAGCTCCGCAGGCGCTTGAAAAAGAATGTGGGAGAGGTATAGACCTCTGTAGCTTGAAGGGAAATGGGTAGATTAGGCGTATACAGCAGAAGGGGAGAGAGTGAAGAACAGCCAGAGGAGTTCTCGCTGAGGTGTATTCTCGTTCGCGCTACGACACTCGGCTTTGAGCAAAACCTTGCCGCTTCTATCGGACCTCGTGATTTTCTTTGGAGTCGTTGGCTAGATCCGAGCTCGCGAACGGCTCGAGCGCCCCAACGGGCGTGTCACTAGCCTCGCTGATTGTCACTCAGGAACAGCCATGCCCTCATACAAAGAGACACGTCTCTTCAGCTGCTGCACCAAGCGCAGCGATGCCCTCTCTGAGTTTAATCTGCTCCGAGGACGATCGCCATGCTTTGGACATCTGCAAGAAAAGAAGAGCTATACTTAGCGGTGCTTATCGTCAAGCGGACTTATACTCACAATCAGTGGAACAGCAGTTCCTCTGTCGAAGCCGTAGATGGAAAGCAGAAGCTGCTTCGAAAGGCCCGCTGGATCTAGAAAGCCGGGCGGCGATGGACTACGTAGTCTTTCTTCTTCATCCTCTTCAGCGTCTTCCGAGCTATCGCTATCGTCGATTCCCACTCGGAGGCTGTTCACTTCCAACTTGGCAGCTGGCATCTTCTGCTGTTTCGCCGGCAAGCTTTTCTTGCCAGAGACATATTCTGAAAACATGGCATGGTCGTCCGCATCTAGCATGGGCTCGCATGTATCCTTGAAGGGCAGGAACTCATATGTGATAGGATCGAGCAGATATGACGGAGAATATTCTGCCTTGTATCGCATTTTCTGACAGCTGTGTATGTAGTAACCTGCGTAAGATTCAGTCAGACGCACTTCAAAATGGGCGCATGGCAAAGCACTTACCCATCATGTAGAAAGTCTGACCGAATCCAGCTTCTTCTAGCTCAGCAGCTAAAGAACATTCCCGTAAAGCGCTAAGCTTTCCAGGCGACAGTGCAGAGTAGTCGGGATCATAGACGAAGTAGACTCCAGATACAGCGTTTGGTAGAATGTCTAGAACGCCCATCGCGAATAAGTGACCGTCAAGCCGGTACAGCTGATGGAAGCTGCCGTACGGCTGCGATGGTACGGGAGACCTTTCCAGCTGATTACGAGACTCAGAATCAGCTATATTGAATTTCTTCTGTATTTCAGGCTTACCTTCAGTGGAGAGTCGCACAAAAACCGCGTGAAGCCTTTCTCGGTGACCTTGCTTTCTTTATCGCCGTGGATAGCCATCTGGTATTCCTTGTATAGCAGAAACTTCTCCTCCGAGAAAGAAGCAGGCTCTATCGTCACCTGCGTCATGAATTAGGCTTCTTGCGACGTTCCGGCATAGCTAAGTTGGCCCACCTCGAATGCGTGAGCAGCAGTAGCATCGTTTTCAGAGGCATGCAGTGTAGCCGAGAAGTCAAAAGTCTCGATTGCCTTGCCTTTGCCTTTATGGGAGCTTTGCAAACTTGCAGCTTCTGCACCGTTTCTAGCCAAATATCAGCTTGAACTTCGATAGAGCTGGTGAAGCCCAGATAGCTTACATCTTCCCGGACTTCAAGGAAGATGGTCCATAGCCTGGCTGGCCTTCTTTACCGCCTTCTCTGACGAAAGTGTTGAAGCGATTGATGATGCTACGCTGGGACTTGCTAGGCTTGAAAGCGCGACTTTCCAGGCTGTATATATAAGAGCGGAAGATGTTAGATCTGGGAAACATGCTGTAGAGTTAGGTTTGGCTTACCGGATGGTATACTGATTGCAGCACGTCGCGCCCATGTCCGGCTTGTACAGATGTGAGCCGGATCTAGCAAGCTCCTTCAATTAGCAAGTCACCCATTAGATCCTATGTCGTCAAGCACCTTCTCCAACCTCTGTCGATCAGCTGCTTGTATTTCTGAAGGATGTCATCTCAGTATTTCGCTTGGCTCTTCTGATAGGTCGCACGAGGTCGCACATTGCAGGAGAGTTGATGTGCCCATATTGCAAAAGACTTGCTGCTCTTCGTCTTGCTGCGCTGCCCAGAAGGCAAGCAATAACCACATGTGCTACTCGAAGGTCCTGGAAGCCGGACATAGGGAGCTCAGAGGAAAGTGCTGATTGTCTTTCGTCGTGATCAGTACCTAATATCTGGAATAGCGAAAGAGGCTCTTCTTCAAGAACATCGCTTGACATCGGGATGGTCGGACAGCAAGCTGAGCACGCGAGATGATGAAAGTAATCGCTTGATCACCCAGTACTACATTCGCAACAAGCAAGATTTATGCTACATATTTCATGACTAAGCCCGCCCGCAGAATCACGAAAAGTCCAAGCTGGCTCTGCCAAGACTCGTACTGACGACAGTCCTACCTATCCTTTCATTCTCTTGCGGTTTCCAGACCACATTGCCTGCGCGATTTACGACTCCGATAGTATGATCATCCCGTGTAAGCTCGACTAATCTTTGCCTCTTCTGTCCCGACGGGTCTCGTGGGGACGAGCTATAATCGACCAGTCCTTTGCCCCAAGACGTGCTGAGCTATAGACGATTGAAGACGCATCATCAGTAGCATATATGCTGGGATGAGAGACGGGGCGGCCCACCTCGAACTTGCCCTCGAATGCTACCCCGTGCTTGATATCTGCATCTCCATTCGTCGTTGTGGCTAGAGAGTCCAACACAACTCCATAAGGATGTTGTGCGTAAGCCAGCTGTATGCCGCCGTTTGTTGTTCTAGCTACTACGTTCCGCTTTTCGATCGCAGTCGCATCCAGCTGGATCAGATTGACGTTCGCATGTATCGGGCCATTCGTGGACTCGAGCAGAAGCTGGTTTGTCGTGTTGTAGACGCCCTCGATACGGCCATTGCTCGTTCGGAGCCTGGTGTCTTTGCTTGCGAGCGAGAAAGAAGGAGGCACAACGAGTGGACCGTTGTGTGTTTTGATATCTACACTCTCAAATGTGATGGGTGACAATGCGACTTCGGTTGGTGAGAATGACGGGCCATCGACTTGAATCGATCGGAGATGGCTCAAAGCCGTAGGAGGAAACCGGACAATCGTCTCGAAGCTGAGACGTCGATATTGATCTGGATATTCTGGATCTGGCGAAAAGATGCCGACTCCGTATTCTCGGGCGTCTTTCACGCCTTTATGATGCAGCGCGCAGACCTTCGACGTTTCAAGCAGCTCCTTGTCGTTCCACCGTGCAGTCACTTCCACCTCAATCAGTGGCTTGCCAGACTGTAGTGTGACTGACTTGGGCTCTTCCAGGACGAAGCGCAGACTGCCTACTGAGAAGCGGCCTTTGGCAACTAAATAGAAGGCATCCTGCTCCGTTGCCTCGAATGTAAAGTAACTCTTGCTCTTATAGTACGCATATGGCGGATCTCCTCCAGCTTCGCTTTGCATGGTGAACTCGGCTTCCTCCTCAGCGTAGGTGAAGGTATCAACGTGTTGTAGACCAGTCCTGGGCATCCATCTGCTGCCTTCATCCGGCGAGACGACAATGGCAGATGTGGGTAGTGTCTTCAGAAAGTCCGTGCATTGGGTGATATTGCCATACTCTGCCGGTATTTTGGGGAGGGAGCCAGGCCAGTGAGGCGCACGCTTGTCTCTGTCATCCCACCACCCTGCACCTTCGCCTCCAATGAGCGTGACGAGGATGCCGCAGAAGAGCCAAAGCAGGAAACCCAAGAGCAACGCTGCGATGAAGCGACGTCGGGCTCGCTTGTCTGCGCGTTTCAACGCATCTACAGTGAAGGGATCGACTCGATATAGAGCTGCAGAGAATGTCGGTCCATGAGCTAATCCCGGGGCTTGCTGTTGCTGAACGCCAGGTGGAGCTGGGGATCCCAGAGGCGCCAGGAAAGGCTGCGCAGCTTGCTGAGGTCGACTATTCATCAGTGTTGCACGGTATAAGGAAGACTATCTGCACACATTGTAGGGATTTGACGGTCCAGCGGCTGCCAAGTACCGGCGAGCAACTACCGTCAGCGCAATCCCGCATCTCCTGAAGTCTTGTTACCTACCTTGACCAGATGTGAAGAGCGGTGTTCTCTCGTTTGCGCTCGCGCTCATCGTCGTCGCTTCTGCCCAGCGAGTCTGTCGAAGGCCAAAAGAGCTGACGGCTTTTCCCTTGAAGCCTTTGAAATCATCTCAACTCGATGAAGATACAAAGTCTGAATCCTTGAAAGCCTGGGAATGGACAACGATGATGACTTTCCGCTGAAGCTTGTGCTCTTTCGGTGTGGAAAATGACACGTCGGTGTTGGCCCGTCAGACACACAAGATCCGTCCGCCGTACAAGCAGCATGGAGGCTACAGCCCAAGGCTTGACTTCCTGGCGACTCAAACGCGCTGAAAGAGCTGACTACTGAAGCTGATGACCGACCCGCTTGGCCATGGCCTGCCTTGGGGCAGCAGCGAGTCGGGCCCGCTGTCACTTGAGCCTTTCTCTCCCTACTTTTCTACCCAAAGTCTGCTTCTGGTGCTCATATCCAAAATACGCGGACGTCTGCCTACGCTACCTATACTTGGGAGGCTCCTACGGTCAAAATCAGACGACAAGGCTTCAAACGCGCTGTCCGCATTGACTGAGTCCTGGATCTACATGACCGTCTTGTCATTCATCACACAAAAGTTCAGAGAGATCTTCTACTACATCGACCCCCTCAACAGGCTTCTAAACTATGCCTACATCGACAGCATGCACGATTCCTGCGATGATTCATATCGGTGAGCAGACGCGTTCGCACATCTGCAATGTATGTCTTATCTGAAGTTTCTGCCGTGGGGTGAGCAGCTGGCTTTCGGTGTTCTGGTCTCAGCACCCCTCCTTCCAGAATTCCCGAGACTTCATCACGACAGTCACGATGGAGATGGACGGACCGAAGCGCGATACTTGGGCAACCTCTTACAACGACGGTTGGGGCGACAGTGGGACTCAGAAAACCAGAGCTCCCAAACGCGAACCTCAGCCCAAGTTCTGGCCTCGCTTCTCCAAAAACAACTTCTTCTTTGTCAATCGCAAGACGCTTTTCCGCTTCTCAAGGAAGACCGAGAATGCATACGGAGGCAAGCACCATTTTTATGTGTTCACATATTAATGATCGCCTTACAAGGTTGTCCCCTTGCCTCAGATACATGGAACGGCCAGTCCATCCTCGTTCGTTGCTATTCAAGATCAAAGACTCCTCTTCTCCAGCTGCTCAAAGACGCGCGTGATACATACATGCGGAATCAGCAGATCGAATCGAATGTCCAGATCATGACATTCGACGAAATGCGCGGCAGCTGGCAAGAGGGACGAAACAGACGAGGTCGATCAATGGATTCTCTCATCCTGGACGATCACATCAAAGCCAAGATGCTGAGAGATGCTCGGGAATTCCTCGCCAGTGAAGCGTGGTATCATTCAAGAGGGATTGGCTTCCGCAGAGGCTGGCTCTTCGAAGGACCCCCTGGTAGCGGGAAGACGTCATCGATTCAAGCTCTTGCAACAGAACTCGATTTACCTTGCTATATCATCAATGTTGCCCAGACTACCATGAATGAGTAGGTTCCCAAGGCGTGCCTGTGCAGAACTAGTATGTGTGCTAAAGCCTTTTGCAGCTACAGCCTCAATACAGCACTCAGGGAAGTCCCACAAAGAGCCATCGTATGCTTGGAAGATCTGGACATCTGGGCTTCTCGGGTCAAATCGCGCAATCTGAAAGATGATGGTATTTCAAGGAAGAATCTACCGGACTCGCCGAAGAAGAAAGATGAGAAAGATGGCGATGCTGTACCTGAACAAGCTAAAGCGTTCCGGGACCGCGACAATCTTAGCGATTCGTGGGGCGCTCCTCCAAGGAGAAGAAGATCGTCTTCTGGTGCAGGATCAGGCGTCTCGCTATCAGCTTTGCTTAATGTAGGTGTGCCGCAATACAATCCCTTTCCCCGGCATCTGAATATATGGCTAGGCAATTGATGGTTTAGAAGCATCGGATGGGTAGGCTGCTGCTACCTATCCTGCCGCTTGCCTGGGGCTGACGCGCTATTGTAGACGGCTCACCATCATCACGACCAACGATACCTCGCAACTTGATCCCGCTCTTATACGTCCAGGTCGTGTGGATGCCCGCTTTGTATACGCGCGTGCTACAAGAGAACATGCACGCAAGCTCTTCATCGAGTTCTACAAGGGTTGGAAGGCCAGTGACGCTCTGGAAACGCAAGCCACAATGGCAGACAGCGAGCCCAAGGATGTTGTTGCTGAAGAAGAGAAGAATACGATAGCAGTCGCTGAAGGTACTGCTGAAGTACGGCGATTGGCTGAGATCTGGAAAGGGTTTGTAGAAGATGGTGAATTCAGCTTGGCGGCCTTACAGGGTTTGTCTGACCTATTTCTCTACGGGAATGAGCAAGCTGAAGCTTCAATTTGATCAGGTGCTCTACTCGATCATAAACGAAATCCGAAAGCGGCCATCGCAGATATGCCAAACTGGCTGCGCGAAAATCGAAAATCGGTAGGGCTGAAGAAGTTCGAGAAAGCAGCACAAGAGCACGGAAGCCAGACAAACAACTTGAAGCCAGCCTTCAAGCGCTCGCCGAGTTTTTGACTCATTCAGAACTAGGGGATGGGCATTTGGGCGAGCAGCTTAGATCAGGCAGACACAGGTGCGGTTAGCTTGCAGGATATATTGTGACGACTGTATCATAGGCTCGTCCCCAGCGATGTTAAGGATCATCTTCGAACGAGACGGGCGGGATGACTGAAGACGCTTGCAGCAGAATCAAGCCAATTCGCGCTATCTCCGCTAACAATACCTAGGATACAACATGGCTTCTAGCGAATACGTTCGTGGTCTTCATTCATGAAATCGATAAGCCTAATCACGTCCCAGCGATTGTGTCTGGCGTTCCATTGGACAGTCAAGCGAGCATTCACGCGGCTATATCCGCTCGGCCAAGTCGTGTTGATCTGTCGCTGGACGCTCGAGTTGATGTGTAATCCAACGCCTTCGAAGCCTGAAAGGTCCGGCTGTGGGACCTGCTCCGTCCAACTTGAAGACCTGTAATCACGCAATACGAACGGAACCTGTCGTTCATGGTTCGGACAAAGCGATAGAGGGTGGATCGGGTCAGCTTTGCGCACCTCCTCACAGAGTCTGAACGGCTCACGACCAGAGTGCCTCTATCGCTTGATCTCGACATATTTGCTCGACCTCGGGACAAGGTATCTTGTGGAAGTGCTGATTGAATCACACAGACGTGAAAGAGTGGGAGGGTTTTAGGCCCCGTGAACCCTTACTGTGCACCGCATCTTGGAGGATGAGTAATGAAAGGGAGCACAGCGGATCTGCTTACGAAATCCTGTACGAGACATAGATGTGAACTGACAAGATGGAAGAAGGAGGTGACGGATGACATTAGATCGAGAGTAAGGAATTTGCGGATGATAGAGCGCGGGCGTCAGGATCGCTACTACAGCTATATGTTATCAGGATGAACTGGACGATTGCTATGCGTAACTTGTTGAGAAGAGATACACGTTGAAAAACCTAAGACCCCTAGCTGATTGACCTATCTGCGATGGCACTGAGTACTAACTGACTAAGCAGCACCGCAACGTTCTTTCTGTATGTTTTACCACACATAGCGGAACTCTGGGTGCGAGTTTCCAAGTTCATCGATTTCTTCCTTAGATCTTCCTTCCAAACGATAGTCTCGACCGCCTCTTTCCCTCAGGGAGTTCTCTCTTCTGTCGTACATCATCAGCGCGAAAGCCAATACTTGCGAAGCAATGACGACCGATAGATTGAGGGAGTTGCCGATCGTGTACCGAGGAGCATCGAAGGGTAGATAAGACCAGGTCGCTACGACGGATCCCATCGTTCCGAGACCAATCATGATGGCTGAAGAGACGGCTCGCATTTGATCAAGGCCTGCGTTGCCAGCTCCCCATGCAAGCCAGAGTGGGCCGCTAGAATGGCAACAAAGTCAGTCTTGCCTCGAATATGCAGCGCTATGTCAAGACGTAATGCTTACGGAGTGAAAATACCGAGAGCACAGAGGAAGACGGCAGCATAGCGCGCATTGACCATTCTTGTAGGCGTCCCTAGGAAAATCGCATAGCCAGCAACAGCGAAGAAATTGACCCCACTAGATTTCAGAGATAGATGATTAGTCTATATCCAGCCCTGAACGTTGATAGAGTCCTCACATAATGACATAGGCCCGTCTGTCAAATCTTGACGCCACCCAAGCTAGAGATACGGCGACTGAGCGTAAATATGGTCAGTGAAAGCCCTTAGCATTTATGGGAGGATTACGCACCGACGAAAGCGCATGCATACACAGGAACTGTTTTGAGCTGAATTTCGAGAGTGGTGAACGTCGGGTCTAGCGCTCTTATGATAGTCGGTTGGAAGAGTGCAAAGCCTTGCAGCGACAAGCTTGACAATCCAAAACCAAGAGCACAAGCGAAAGTATTGACATTCTTGAAAGCTCTAAGCACCAACTTCGATTTCGTGGCTTCGATGAGGATTTTGTTGCTGTTTTGTCTGATAATTCTGGTTTCTGCTAGGATCTTCTCTTCTGCATTTAGGAATTTGGCGGTTCGCGGCTCGTTGAAGATGGCGAAGAAGGCTAGCAGACCACTGCCCAGCGTGATGATGCCTTCGCAGAAGAAGATTGCGCGCCAGCCTCGCGCGAAGGGAATGTTTACTTGCAAGAAACCATACGCCATTAACCCCCCTTACAGCTAGGATCAACGCCAGTCCTATCTCGTTGAAACTTGACTACTTACCTATCATGCCGGCGAGCGTCGCGGACGAGGCGAAGAAGGCGATTCGGAGCACACACTCTCGACGTGTGTAGAAGCGACTGAGAATGACGAGGTATGCAGGCATGAGACCGCCTGAGTAACAGATCGTCAGTAAGGCTACCGGCGCACAAAATGGGAAAGAAACCTACCCTCCGTAATGCCAAGAGCGATACGAACGCCAATGAGATCTCCAAAGTTGTCGATCAATGAGGTGAGGGTAGAAACAAGTCCGAAGGAAACGACGATGGTCGGGATCCAGATACTTGCGCCCACTTTACGCAGGATCAAATTGCTGGGCAATTCGATTAATGCATAGCATATGTAGAAGATGGATAGAGCGATATTGTATTGCTGCATAATGGGATGAGCTTCGCAGAAGTGCATCATAAGCATGGCCTGCTCACATAACCGCGCAATCCCAAGTCCCTCTCCATACCGGCGACTCTAGCATTTCCGATGTTGGTTCTGTCCAAGAAGCAGAGGAGGTACAGATAGAAGAAGATTGGCATCATGTAGCTGTTGATTTTGATCACGGGATCAGGACTGGACGAGGTTCTAGGATAGTCCGCACGCACAGATCCAGCTTCCGTACGAGGTTCTTCTCTGCTGCAGCATCGATAGGCAGTGGTACGCCGTCATTATTCAGCTCTTGCTCGCGCTCCCGGTCAGGCGATGAGAGCGAGGCTTCCTTGTCTGCAAACTTTTCCTTTGTGAAGCCTGCCATTGCCGCAAGGCTCGTGGATGAGGTAAAGAGGAGTTAAAGGTTTACAAGGAGATCAAGATGAGCAACAACTGTCAGCGGGTTTTATGCATCGATTAGATTTTCGTGCCAAGCCTATGACCGGGGTGCGGCTGAAGGATTGATGCGGAGTCCCGTCAGGGTATCATGAGTCGCAGCGGGCCTCCGGTAAGCACTGTATTCTTCTCGAGGTAAAGCCTTGCATTTCAGCGTTCGCATGTTGTGCTGAGCATGGGATATAAGCCTGAGTCGAGAAATCGCGAGCTCTGTCGCTGAAACCTTGTGCCTATACCACCTCTGAACAGCATTTTAGATGCCTGCTGTGAACTGGGACTTTTTTTTGCTTCGGGATCACGAGGATCTGTACGCGACTTTTCGGACTCTGAGATGCCGGATCTCGATGTCGGACTGCCAGAGTACGATGGCATAAACCACAGGAGGGACCGACAGTGAGAGTCCGAGAGTCCGATATACACCATGGTGTAGATACATGGTCCTGCGTGTGACCGGATCGTCTTCTTGGCAGAAAGGTGACCGAATAATTTACTGAAACCTGGCTGTCAACCTTTGCCTACTTTCGCACTAATCGGCTGACTGACTGACTGACTTTCCAAAGCCACACCGCTATGATCACCACAAATGTCCTGGTCCTCATCGTATCCCTCGCTCTAGCCTATCTTGTTCGACTGGAACAGCAACGGAAAGCGCGATATGCCAAGTTACCACCTGGCCCCACACCTGCTTTCCTTTTGGGCAACAAGATACCTCAGCCCTACCCATGGAGGTACTTCTACGAATTGTCGAAGGCCTATGGCCCGCTTGTCACGGTCTGGAACGGTCGTTCGCCTTCTGTTATATGCTCAGATGTAAAGACAGCAGAGGCATTGATGGAAAAGGAAGCGAGGAATACAGCAGATAGACCGAGGAATATCGTAGGAGACGAGATCTTCTCGAATGGGAAAAGGATCCTGCTGGTCGGGTATAACGAGCGCTGGCGTGGGTCGCGTTACAAAGCAATCTATTCCACGCATGCAGCAGTCTGAATGACACTATGCAGGCCGTCTGCGTAAAGCACTTCACAACGCACTCCAGCCAGACTCCGCCAAGCAATTCAGGCCTGTCCAGGTGAAAGCTGCCAAAGATACAGTCAAAGACATACTGGAAGACCCTTCTAATTTCCAAAATCATATCAAGACGTACGCTGCGACTGTATGTAGGATCAATCGCTCATGACCAGAGGGACAAGCTAAGCGAAGTTGGTTGTCTCAAGATTGTAGTCAATCTCGGATATGGACGACATGAGAGAGCGAGGTACTCTGATCCAGATATACAGAAGGTCATCGAGGGCTCAGACCGTCTCGGACAACTGCTTCGCCCGCCAGTCTACCTCGTCGAAACACTTCCCTTCTTGCGCTGTATGTCTTTCGTGCAGTGCCTATTCTCGAGCGCGACGTATGTAATCTGACTTCTCAACTTTGCATTAGACATCCCGGGCTACCTGAGCATCCCCATCAAATGGGGCCAAGAAGAACTCCAAGTGTATCGCAACGCACTTTTCGAAGCCCGTCGCAAAATCAAGACGGGAGAAACACAATCAAGTTTTGCAACTTATATCACGTCTAAACAAGAAGAATTTGGTCTGTCAGACGATGAATGTGCATATCTCTGTGGATCGATCTTTGGCGCAGGGAGCGATACGTCTTCTTCGGCTATCACTATTGCGATAATGGCGGCTGCTACACATCCTGAAATGCAAAAGCAGGTACAGAAGGAACTGGATGAGGTCGTCGGAAAAGACAGATGTCCGTCTTTTGAGGACTTTGATTCGATGCCGTAAGTGACCCTGAGTCTGATCTCATAGCGACACGACAATGATGACTGATTCGATATGTCTTACAGCCTTCTTCGCGCTTTTGTTAACGAGACTTATCGCTGGCGGCCCGTCAGCAGTGGAGGATTTCTGCATAAAACGACCGCCGATCTCGTATATGTGAGTCGTCTCACCTGCAGGAATACAGCCTCTTGTCAAGGACTCCTGCTGACTGCTGTGTCTTTGAATTTCCCATGCATCAGGACGGCCACATCATTCCACAGGGGACGACCATCTCAGCGAATCATTGGGCCGTGCATCGGGACGCCTCATACTACGGGTCTAACGTAGAAGACTTTGACATCGACCGCTGGCTCACCCCTGAAGGTGAATTGAAGAGCTCGATGAAGCATTTCCAATTCGGGTTTGGGCGTCGCGTCTGTCCTGGCCAGCATATCGCCAATCAATCCGTGCTTATCAACACTGCGAATCTATTGTGGGCCTTCAATATCTCGAAAGAAAGCGATGCAGAAGGGAAGGAGATTGAGATCGATACTCTGGCTTTCACGAATACGGCAAATAGCCATCCGCTGCCTTTTAGATGTAGCTTCAAGCCAAGGATAGAGGGGCTCAAGTCAGTCTTGGATGCAGAGACCATGTGAGGGAGCATAAATCTTGGCAGAGATCCACTTCAGTTCCCTGTATATAGGTGTAATCGAGCTGTAGATTATCGATATCTCAAAACGTAGAGGATATCTGCTGGTATGTTTCGATGGCAATCATGTTCCTTTGCCGTGATGTTGATCCTTTTCTCTTCTTGCTCCTGTCGACACTCAATCATGGCCCACCTAGCAAGGCGTCAAGTCGCGCGCAGCATCTCGACGTTACGAAGCGCCTCTCAATCATGCAGCTGCGCCTTCTTACCCTCATCAAGCGAAGCTCGAGCTGGGCCATCTTCGAATAATCTTCAGCAGCCAAGATCAAGCAGCAGAAGGAGCTTGCACAGCAGTAGCCGATGGAGGATGGAAGTTGGCGCACATGAAAACAATACGAAAGCTGTACAAGCGCCAGTGGTGGAAGCAAACCAACGGGCGAAAGAATCGTCGTGAGTTTGGGATGTCTCGAAAGCTTACAAGCTTGCTGAATCTGCTTTCATGGCTAGTCTTGACGTTACACAAGCTGGAGAAGTCTCACCAAGTCAAGACGCAGCTACTGCGCCCGGCTTTGCGCTCGAACATGCTCCCCAAATCCCTATAACAGCGAAATCCCAGCTGGCAGCCAAAGTCACCTTCTCAACGTATTCCAAGCACCTAGAGAACCTCTCCTTCTTTGTACAATTCGTACTGCACGCAGCCTACGCATTCGGGATACCCTGTTCGCGAGCCTCACCTCTTCCAGTCAAAAAGAGCCTGCGTACAGTCCCTCGTTCTGCCTTTGTGCATAAACCATCCCAAGAGAACTTCATGAAGAAGACTCATTCTCGATATATCAAGCTCTACGATGCCGATTCGCAGACAGTCTCGGATTTCTTGGGCTATATCACGGAAAATGGGATGGAGGGAGTGTCTGTCAAGGCAAATCTGTTTGAGAAGGTCGGTCTTGGGTTTGGTAAGAATATCCCTATTACAGGAGAGAGTATACAAGCACCTACGGACGAAAAGGTTAAGGAAATGGCAGAACATCTGTTGCAGAGCGGATTTGGGTCAGAGGAACCAGAGGCTGAACAGACGAAGGAGAATACAGGGGGAGCTCAACAACCTAAAGAGGAGACGCAGGAGCCAGCAGCGGCTGCATCACCAGCACAGTCGTAGTAGATTCCTGTACCTTAGCATGACAATTTCATCACGTTTCAGTTTCGTATCGATTTCTGACGCATAAGTACCATGGGCCGGAGTAAGGCAGCCCCGAACAAGCCTGCCAACAAGAACACTGTTGCATCTACTTCATCATCATCATCAGCAAACGGCAAGACCTACAATGCTGTGGAGCTGCTTGAACGCGCAGAAACAATCCTGAACGACAGTGGAAATATCGAATTAGCAGCTCAGTTTGCTGCAAGAGCACGTCCTGCATGCATCAACGATGAAGACCGCATGAGATGCGATGAAGTCGAGGGTATGATAGCTATGGAAAACGGCCAAGAAGACCGAGCTATCGAGGTGCGTTGCATACATGTACCGCTTGATGAAACAAGCTGACATATTATCCAATCAGCTATTCAACTCCTGTAAATCTGTATCGTCCACTGCTCTGCTCTATCTCGCACAACTTTCGTCAAGTCCTCAAGAGGCTCTCTCAAATTTTACGGCAGCTGTAGACTTGTTGAGCAAGAAAGTAGACTTGCAAGGAGGAAGCTACTCTTCTTCTATCGCGAATGGAAAGGACAAAATGTGGTCTGAGACGGAAAGGCAGGCGAGGACGCAAATATGCAGTGCACTCGTCAGTATGACAGAGCTGTATCTTACGGATTTATGGTAGGCTTGACTCTATCTCAACCTTCTCTTCGCACGTTGCTAAAGAATTCATATACAGTTTCGAGCCTGACGCAGAAGCTCGCTGTGGAGAGTATCTGGACCTAGCTCTCCGGGTAGACGCAGGCGCCGACCTCAACTGCGAAATCTATAGTACCTTAGCATCCGTGCGACTCTCGCAGGCACGGCCTCAGGAAGCGCATCAAGCCCTCCAAAAATCCTATTCGATCTGGGCAGATCTCCCACCAGACTCCCCGTTGATCCCTGACTATGAAGCGAGATTGAATCTCGTCCGACTCTTTATCGAATGCGAAGATCTGCCAAGTGCTCTAGACATACTGGACGGTCTGGAAGATGAAAACGATGAAGAGCTTGAAATGCTGTACCTTCTGGCCCTGGTGAATTTCATGCAGGGAGAGAAAGAGAAAGATGTGGAAGCGCAGAAAACAAACTTTATAGATGCAAGAGAGACATTGGAGAAATTCCTGCAAGTCGCAAGTCGAAAACCGCAAGGGGAAATCAACCCGGAGTTGACGGAGCAGATCAATGAGATGGTAACGAAAATCGAGAAGGATAGAGGGATCACGATGAAGCAGGTCGACGAGGCTAATCAGCTAGCTGCTGCGCGACAGGCGGAGGAAGATGGTGAAGATACGGAATGGCTGGACGAGGATGAGGAAATGGCCTAAAGGTGCACGCCGGAACTTTAATCATTCCAATCTTGGAGCCGTCACTTTGTCAAGATTTGTCAAGCATACAGGGCTTCCAGACGCGCCGATCACGTCGCATTCTGTAATCCGAATCCTATTCCTTGACAACTGGCAGTTCGCCAGAGCTACCATCACTCGTAGTAGTACATAAGACTTCACTTCGTTTAGAGGTGTCTTACGGAATGGCGAATTGAACATGCTGGACCGCATCATAGGTCTTATCCAATTTCGATACGAGGCAGAGATGCCACGCGTCATGTAATAGCAGCTCATCATCTATATGAGCAGCCGTAAAGTCTTATTGCTGCTTGCTTAGCCTGCTTCTATTGCCACCCTTGATGCAAGATTTTCTGTCTGTCTCTGTTGCCTTTCATCGCATCAACTGACAAAACCAAAGATGGTCAACTACTGTGAGCAGTAATACGGGATTGTTGCGGCAGGAGTCCAAGTAACTGAAGCTGTACTGCTAGACGATGAAGTCGAAATTGAGGATATGAGCTGGGACGACGCAAAAGGCGTATATCACTACCCATGCCCATGCGGCGACCGCTTCGAGATTACAAGAGTATGCAACGACCTCTAGAATTTAAGCTGGCGAAGCTGAAGAGTTCTGGCTTCTGGTTCCCGCTTGACAGGCCCAATTAGCAGACGGATTCGACCAGGGAATATGCCCAAGCTGCAGTCTGGTGATCCGCATAGTCTACGATCAGGTAGATACTCCAATATTGCTGGCTTCTCAGATCACGGCTGACTCGAGGCTCGCTCACGCAGATGGACTTTGAAGAATACGCTGTTCCAGCTACGGATGCCGATGAAGCATCGAAGCACATCAAGCCCGATTCAATCGATACCGCGAATAGGACCGTCGCAGTCGCTGCCTAAGTGTCCGGTACACCCTCAAGGCATCTTGCCTTCACATGCGACTGCAAGAACACCTCGCTTCGCGATGCCATCAGGATCAGATATGACTTCGCTGTCGGTGCACTCTTGTTGCTTGCAACTCCGCGGGACAGCGCAACCTTCGTTGGCGTCCCGATGCTCTCGCAGCCGGCATGCTATATCCATTTCGCAGCGACAGAATAATCTCCAAAGTATCAGCGTCCACGATACTTCCTATCTGTCCATCCATCAGTGGTCAGACAGAATGCCCTGCACATCAAGCGAACGGCAATTAAAGGCCGCCTTGCCTAAACCTTGGGCAGCATAAGGAACAAAGGCTGTAGGACAGTCTGCGAGCTATATGGCAAGCTGATCTTGAGAGCCTTGCTGCTCCTTGGTCATGGAAATGTAGTGTCGGCATTTCGGTCAAGAAGCTTATCCATGATCATGAATCGTCAAGCGGTTTGACCAAACCAAAAAAGTATTTTGTGCTACGAGAAGGTAAGACCTGTCGGGCACTTTGTATTGGTGGAGGAAGAAGGCGAAATTCTATCGGATTCAAAGGACAATTAAGAAGGGTTCGCAGGCGACTCAATCTCAACATTCCAGGGTTCTGAGCAACACGTATCGACACGATTGACACATAGTACAATACCTCTCCACCGTTCCCTTTGGCCGCGTCCTTCAAGCGACTGTCTGCAAAGGGCATGTCATCCTTTTATCTACAACTCCTTCAAAAGCTCGCTGTTCCGTCTATCTCTTACGCTCCTTCCAAACTATATTATCGTCTAGGCACGACAAAGCCGCACCGACATCATACACCCAATTGTCGAGATGTCTCGTAGAGCCAGCCGAACCTTTTCAGCAGCTAGCACAAGCGAGCGCGCCGGTCTGCCCAGTCAAGTACAGAACACCGTTGCGTCGAGCACGTCGGCATACCTCAGGGCGGCGCGACGCTAGCGTTCAGTGGTCCTCGCACCTTGCACGTAGTCGAAAAAGGCTCATCGCCGCCTGCAAAAGAAGACTCCAAGGGGCTTATAGACGGACGACGTACACAACAACCTAGCAGAATTCCGCACTGGGAGTATGCCGAGGTGGAATGGACATTTCAGAAGGCTGGCCCGACTGAAGGATGGGTAGTCAGCAGGGTACGAAGCCCTGTGTTCATGTCGCCCACACAGTCTGGCATAAAACCACCTCTCCACCTCATTTATACGCCCTCTAACACATCGAAATTAGTCCGAACGCGCTACGATTTCCGAGCGTCTGGAAAGGGATTGGATTTCAATAATTTGATCTGGTGGGCTATCGTACATTATAATGCTGCTGGTGAGGAACACCTGGAAATCCTGGATCTTCCCAAACCTGCCAGCAAGACCGGTAGTCCTGCAAACAGCCGAAGGAACTCTGGTGCACAGGTCTGAAGTGACATCATAATGATATGTCCGCGTTGTCGTGTAGCTTGCCTGTCCTGAAAAGGTTCCACAATAAATGTTATGCGACATCGTTTGACCGCTGACGTCTGATCCTCCTTGTCACTGGACCACTCTGCATTGCTTTGTTCGCTGCACAACCATGTCCACATCTCAAGCGAATACTACTGCTACCCCATCTACGAATGCTACATCTGGCGAAGCGACAGGCGCCCAAGCAGGCAACGCCGTCAAGAGCGCTTACAACGCTATCCATGGCGGACTCGAGAAGCTCGTAGGCTGACAGCGCGCATCGTGCTAAGTCATTCGACACTGAAGAAGTCGCTTCCCACAGCGCGGTGAGACTTTGAGCGCAGCAGATGCTGCCGGCGACGCGATATCGAATAGACCGGCTGGCTCAGCAGCTTCGCGCACAGACAGCAGCGTGAGTCCAGACGCGCCGTCATAGCGACAGAAAGCTCACGTTACCCTCGCATTCTGCAGGCCGCCATTGCGCAGAAAGGAGACGCCCAAATGAATCAGGGAGTCGCTGGATTGAGCAGGTAGATAGCAATTCGAGGTAGAGGCAGCCACTGTTGTCGCTAAGATGTTCTCACTACTCCCTCTCGTTCCACACTTCCTCTCCTTCTGCAATGTATACAACCTCTGTTTATCCCCGTTCCCAGCATGCATGGCAGCCAGACTGCTGAGGTGCATCAATCAAGCCATGATGGCGGTATGGAGCCCTATGGTCGCCCGCTGCCCGTCCCCCCGACAAGCAAAGCTCAGTACAGCCAAACGGATACATTAGCTTCCGAACGCGAAAGGCAGTCCTTCCCACCACCGCCGATGCATCCTTCTACATCAATTTCGTCTTCACAAACACAATCCACTCATCACGCTCCACCTCAGCCTGTCCGACCTGGAGGATCTTCCGCAACGTCAAGGCCGCCAACAGGAGGAGTGGAATATCCAGCGCTTCCTGCTCGAACAAGCCCCGACAATGTGATCAACAATTCTTTCAATGATGGAAGAGCGGTTCCTGGCCAGAACAGTAAAATGCTGGCAGAAAGCGGTTTCGGAAAGCTCAAGACGTGAGTGCGTCTTAATTGAGGACACACTTTTGCAGCGATTTGACTGAATCTTTGTGATCATGCAGAGTGTTGCAATCGGCAAATGGAACGATAGAGAACCTGAGGAAACAGTCTCTAGCTGTGGCAGATGCAGCTGGTGATGCAATCGCTCAACGCAAGAGCGGCAATCAGTCTGCGAAGGATCCTTCGCGTTGAGTTGGTGTGGCCTTGCCAAGCAGGGTCTTTCATGGCTGGACAGTAGTACGGACCGAGCTGCAATCTTATGGTTCCAGAATCCCTGTGGATATAGGCAGTTTCTACGGGTGTAGCTGGAGTAGGTGTGCTTGTCATTTGGTTCAGGAGAGTACTTAGAATTGATAATTGATAAGTCCGGAAAATCGGCCGATAAAACTGTAGCATAGAGACGAGAAGCTGTAAGAACAACACAGAGAGGCCGTACTGAAATGATACTAGTTCACACAACAAGATCTGCCCTTGCAGAACAAAGAAGCCCGAATGAATGGGTGACTGATAGTGAGGTATGCTTGAGCAGAAGGAACGGCTATCGAAAACGCGGGCATGACCGCACGCAATGTGGTTGTTTAGCGTCTCTTCGGTTTGATGACAAAGCTCTCCCCATCTTCGTCTTCCTCATCTTGAGCGTCTTCTTCCGAGTCACTGCCAATGTCGATAATTTTCTTGATCTGTTTAACATCGTCCTCGCTCTCCTCGGCAGCTTGTTCTTTGTCCTCATCCTTATCCTGCACGATGTAGTCATTCATTGAATCGTCCCCGTCGTCGTTATCATCGTCGTCATCGTCATCGTTCGCAAGGCTGAAATCTTCCTCGTCTTCGCTGCTGTCAACATATTTCGCTCGAGAAGCCTTCTTGGGTTTGGCAGCAGCAGGTGCTACAGAGGCGGACTTTGCGCGACCCTTAGCAGCAGCAGGAGCTGGCGCAGCAGAACCCTCCTTCTTTGTCTTTGCTTTCGGCGACGCTTGCATAGCTTTGACAAGCTTGCCTGCTACGCGAGCTGGTGCTTCACCATCTGCGGCAGCGCTGGTAGAAGCTTTCGCTTTGGCCTTGGCTGCTGCGGCGGCAAAGGCAGCTGCGATGGTTTGATTCGCTTTGGCTGCGGCTGCAGTCTTGCCTTTGCCTTTACCCTTGCCAGTAGCACCCGCTTCCTCGTTGGCTGCAGTTTGATCATTCTCGAGAAGTGTCTAGAGGGGAAAAGACTGTCAGAAGTGCACCGTGGAGGACAAGATTATCAGAGCTTACCTTCCACTGCTTCTCGAACAGATCCAGATCAATCTCCCACATTCTCTTGGGAGTCAATTGAAGAACAGCTGTCAACTCTTTCTCCTTCTCGTCTCGTTGAGCCAGCAATTTGCGAGCCTAGGTGACCGAGAACGATCAGCAGTGACCAAAGTTTGAAGGATTGAAATCACTCTCACCTTAGCAGCAGTAAGAGTAGAGATGCTCATGTCCAGCAGGTAGTCATAGTCACTAAGAGCGCCAGCATGGGCACCAGCATCCTCTTCCATATCATCGTCATCGTCGCTGCCAGCCTGCATAGCTTCGATGATGACCGAGGCATCCGGATCCGCAGCGACGACCGCCTTCTTCACCTTCGGGAAAGGCTTGAAGTCCAGCTTTCGCAAGTCGCGGACGATCTCCCTAGTCTCACGACCAGACACTTTGATGGTGCCTTTGATGAACATTTGGATGAATCGAGCTTGATTGGATAATCGCTCATATGCCAGGGTCAACTCCGCGGCCATGTGTTCCTATACTCAGCACAACGTCAGTAAGCGCTTCCTTGTACTAAAAACTGGGCTGACACGGACCTTTCGCTTCATGTAGTAGGACAGACGAACGTCGTAGAAATCGTTGATAATCTCTTCAGGGCTAACGTACTTCTTGATCTTTCCGTTGACGTCGAAGCATACCATATTACTAGTAGCCAGGGAAGATGTCAACTTAAGGGCCTTCTCGACACCTTCCTTTCGCACAGCTGCTTTGCCTTCAGCCGTCAGCGTTACGGTAAGATGGACAGACATGTCTGTCGACTGCGAGCTATATTCCTATAGTCGGCATCACACTCAGTCCTGATTCTATTCTGCCGGATGGACGCTACTTACTTTGACCAGCGCTGGCTGCTTCTCATTGCCTGTGCTCCAGGCCAACAGCTGTTCCACGTATATGTTTGTCCAGCATCGGACGGGCAGCTCGAAGATTTCGACGGTCTCATCGTCTGTCATAATCGCGACACCTGTTGTTGTGTATCGGCCAGGTCCATTTTCTTCGATTGTACCCTAGTGATCAACTGCTGTCAGCAGACAACTCCGAGAACAGATGCATGCATATAAATCTCACTCGGAATCCTCTGTACCACGGATGCATGGTCTCCATAGGCTCGCCGCGCATCTTCTTGCGAAGATTGGCAACGATGTCTGCAGGATTGTAGTTGGGAATAGCAGAACTCCAGCCGGTACCGATACCGTCTGATCCATTGACAAGCACCATAGGCATGATAGGCATGTACCAATTTGGTTCAATGCTCTGTCCATCATCGTTGAGGTAGGTGAGAACAGCGTCGTCCTCCTTGTTGAAGACTGTTCTTGTGATTGGAGCCAATGCAGTGAAGATATACCTGGGCGAGGCATGATCTTTACCACCTTGAAGACGAGTACCGAACTGACCGTTCGGGAGAAGAAGGTTCAAGTTGTTATTTCCTACGAATTGCTGAGCTAGACCGACGATGGTGCCGGCTAGAGATTGTTCTCCGTGATGGTAAGCACTCTGTTCACCGATATAACCGACGAGCTGGAAGACCTTGATTTCCGCCTTGATGTTCTTCTTGAAGCATCCGAACAGTACTTTACGCTGACCAGGCTTGAAGCCGTCGACAACAGAAGGAATGGATCGTAAGTTATCGGCCATCGAGAAGAGAATAAGTTCTTTGTTGATGAAGTCTCGAATGGGAATTTCCTTGATCGATTGATCGAGATATGTTCCCGGCTAGGTTGACAAGGATTAGGTAGGGGCTCCGATAGCAGAAGGTGATATGGCTTACGACAAAGCCCCTTAGCCATTCTTTACGGTCATCGGCCTTCTTCTTGTTGAAAGCCATATCAATGAGACCACGATCTTCGTTATTGCTAGCCTTGAATTTGAGCATGTGGGTCTTAAGATCCGAGAAGTATGCTCTGGCAAGATCTCTATCTGAGGTACCCAATCCCTGTGATTATTGATTAGATAACGCCCATCTCCTCATGGTACGCTTACTTACCTTGAAGTACTTGATAGTCCAGCCACGACCATTGTCATTCTCTTCCTTCCAGACTTCGTACTCAGGAATAGTAAAGAAAGAGAGTGCTTGCTTCTTCTTGGTAACTCGCACAATGGGAGTGATGAACTCAACTAAAAAGCCGGGAATCTGGAGGAGGCCGGGGAAATGGAAGTCCAGCCAGTTGATGATCAGCCCCTTGATGTGGGAACCATCATGATCTTGATCCGTCATGACCATAAGTCGACCATATCTCAGAGACTCCACTCCACTATATGCCTTTCCATGCTGTAATCCCAGAATCTTCTTCAGATATTGGATCTCGACGTTGTCCGTCAACTGCTTTCCACTAGCATCTCTGACGTTGAGCAACTTTCCTCTGAGCGGGAAGACACCATAAGTGTCCCTGCCTACGACTGCCAGACCCGAGATAGCGAATGTTTTGGCGGAATCTCCTTCTGTGAGGATCAAAGTGCAGTTCTTTGCGTTCTTCGTACCGGCATGATTGGCGTCGTCGAGCTTGGCGATACCCAGCATGCGACTTCGCTTGTTTCCGTCTGTCTTCTTGAGAAGCTGGTCTTGCTTGAATTGAGCAAAGTTCATGATGGCATCGAGAACACCCGAATTTGACACTGTTCCACACCGGCGTCAGCAGGCCTATACATCATAGCGGACGTACATCTTACCTTTCTTCAAGAACGCCTCGCCAACAGTACACTTCGAGCCGAACTTCTTCGCTTGCAGAGTCATGTTCTCCTTCGTTTGCGAGTCGAATTGTGGATTCTCAATGAGACAATTGATGAAGACCCAAAGATGTGATTTGACCGTGAACGGCTTAAGGGTGGTGACTGCCTTCTTTGCCTTCTTCGAGATACCCTCGATGATACCATCTACGATCTGCTTCGAGATGTAGTCGACGTGGGTACCGCCTTTTGAAGTAGCGATAGCGTTGACGAAAGAGACTTGTTGGAATTGCCCCTCGGAAGGCGCAAAAGCGACCTCCCAGCGATCTCCGAACTTCTCGTAAATAATGGGGACTTTGGCGGATCCGTCTGCAGCTAGTGTACCGCCTGGCGAGGCTCCCACAGGAACTTCTGAGCCTTCGCGAGACTCGTTGTCTTCCTTCGCTTTACCCTTGCCCTTACCCTTCTTCCTAGTTGCGGCCACTTCGTTGACAGCCTTTGTGTACATCTCGACGTACTGTTTGAAGTTCTTGATCTTGAGCTTCTCACCGTTCAGTTCCACCTTGATACCAGCTAGCGTTCCAGCCATATCATAGACACGCTTCTTGAGCAATGCCTCGATATCGTCGTCTAGACCGTCAGGCATTCCGAATCTTTTGAAATCAGGTCGGAAAGTGATCTTTGTCCACTCTTCTCCTTTCTTGTTGTCCGTGATCTTGGCTTTGCCCATCTCTCCCATGTTCTTGGTCCATGTCTGCTTGTACTTCTTGCCGTTCTTCTTGTCAGCCGTTTCGAGCGTGAATTCGAGAGAGTAGATATTTGCAAGCTTGGCACCATAACCGTTACGACCACCAGTGACCTTCTTCTCGTCATCATCGTAGTTTGAACCGGAGAGGAGATGACCGAAGATGAGTTCGGGAATGTAGATCTTCTCTTTTGAATGTATCTCGACAGGTATGCCGCGTCCACTGTTATAGCAGGAGATTGAGCCTTCGTCGCGGTCGATAGTGACCTTGATCGCGTCCATAGTAGGGTCGTTGCGCTGCAAAGAGGCATGCCACCATCAATTTTTGCGTGCTGTATGCCCAACTGATGACTTTACCTTGTTGTCTGCAGCATTTACAAGGATCTCATCGAAGATCTTGTATAGACCGGGCACAAATGTGATGTTTCTGCCCATATCATCAGCCTTTATCAATCAAGAGGCCGAAGAGGCAGCTCACCTATAGACCATCGACTTGGTAGCACTATCGAAGACCCACATGTCCTGAGACTGTGGCTCGACGGATCCAATATACGTATCTGGACGTTTCAAGATATGGTCGATTTGGGAGAGCTGGCATTCTGCGTATCAGTATGATGTTTCATAACGCTTCTGAAACCTTCGAGTACCTTCTGATACGTGTCGCTGACGGACTTTGTACCGGCCTTTGCTGTTGTTGTTTTGGCCGCAGCTTTCTTGCTGGTAGTAGGCGCGTCGCTCTCAGGTTCAGAGTCTAGGTCCATAGCGGCAGCTGGATGATTCTCAGCATCACTGCCATCATCATCGTTGTCGTCTTCGTCCTCGTCAGACTCGACGGCTTTCCTCTTCTTGGTCGCTGCTGCTCCAGCTTTAGGCTTCGCGGCAGCTGCTTTGGGTTTAGCAGGAGCTTTCTTGGGCTTGTCAGCTGTAGCCGCCTTCTTTGCAGCTGCAGTCGTTGTTTTGGCTGGTGCTTTGGCAGTCTTGGATTTCGCAGGGGCTTTCGCTACGGGAGACTTCTTCGCCTGGAATTTACGTGTAGATGGTTCAGTATACAATACAGACGCAGAACATGGCCCATCTGGGCTCGTTTGAAGGAGGGACATCGCGCGCACCTTTTTCGCGGGCGGAGGGCTGTCGGCAAAGTCGCTGCCATCGTCTGAGCGGACGACGAAGCCGTCCATCGAGTCATCGTACGACGACATCGTCAGCGTCAGCCTCGAAGATGAAGATTGGTTGGAGCAGAAGCAAGGAGCTCGAGCTTGAGGCCTAAAGTGATCGAAAATAAACAAACCGGGAACGCGTAGATTGGCAAAAATCGCGGAGGCAGTAAAGGAGATAATGGGTACATTGCATACTTAATGGATGCTATACTTCTAATCCGTACATCGAGGGGACATGGCCGGAGCTACCCGACTTGGCTGTAAGGATGTGACAGCTTGTACAACAACGTGTCTACTACTAAATCGTGCGTGGACGTTCCATGCTGATACTAAAAGGACTGGTAATGAACGATGAGGTGGTGATTCTTTGCTTGCTTGCTTGATACTGTAGGGTATAGAAGAAGGCTACGCGTGGAATACCTTGTAGAGCTTGGTTCCGGTTTTGGACTTGATATATGCTTGTCTTTGTTGGTGATAGTCCTGGTCTAGCTGAGATAGAGTTTTATACTCGGCGGCGGGGTCGTGCAGCAATACGTCCGGATCGATTGTGCGGACTTTGGGAGTTTGCGAATATGTCTCTTCGCCCTCTGCGACTACGTCCTCGGCGACTTCCGCGACAGTGACTTGCGCAGACACCTTTGATGCTAGTCGTGCGATCTCTGTATCGGGTGAGCGGACCATCGTCTTCCAAAACAGCTCATCGCCTCCGATCCATAGATCTTGCTTCTTCAGCAGGCCTTTGCTGTATGCGTACTTGATGGTATCGGCCTGAACATACAGTGATAAGCTCGTGCGTTGATTCGCCTGTCAGACTCGTCTGTCCGACTCGACTTACAGCATATTCGTACAGAACGCCATGCCTTGGGTTACTCCATGCAAATTCATCGCTCTTCATGTATGCCACACTCAAGCATTTCGCCCATCTCTGACTCGCAAATGCAAATCTACCCTCGCTGCTAACTCTCAGGTCTTTTGCGATACTCCTAGCCTCTTCAAGCGTCAAGAAGCCGAAAGCGTACGAGTCGCGGATGCCGTAGTCGAGTCTGTCGGCACATACTGCTGGAGCGTCTAGTTCGAGTAGAGGATAGTTGTGCTCTTCAAGTACGTCTTCGGCACTTTCGAAATGTCGACGTAAAATGGCGGGCACTTCTGTTTTGTTGCTGGAGCAGCAAGACATGGTCAGCATAGTGCGAGGTATACCTCGACACCGACATGGACTCACAGAAATTCCATCTTGTCCTCCTCATGAACGACGTAACCAAAAGCCCCATCGACGACATGCGACAGAGCCGTATGCGCGACGTCGTGAAGCAGAGCTGATGCTTGCGCTTCTACTGATCCATTCGCTTGTCGTACCAGCAGCATCGCTCCTACTGAATGCGCGTATCGAGTGACGGGCGGCGAGGGCGTGAGGCCAATGAGGCCGGTAATGCCATGCTGCAGGACGCTCTTGAGTCTTTGGATGGGTTCGGATAGCAGTAGCTCGATAAGAGGAGCCTGATGAGTGCGGCAATACCATCAGTACACCTCACAACCGAGATTCAGTTTGTCCAAGTCACCTCTGAGATGATGAAGTCGCCATAGATTGGGCAGGAAACAGCCAGGGATTTAGGTAATGAATCGTAGTAGGATGATGAAGATGTCGCAGAAGTAGGAGTCACCACGGACGGTGCGACTGAGCAGCTGCTGCCATTCAGCGCCAAACGCATAGGGGCGGCCGCCTGGCTGAGGCTCGTCGAGGCGTGCACAGCGAGCATTTCCGGCGTAGTGATAGTATTGGTAATGATTGTGGGTGGACGATGTTAGGTGACTATGCAAGTAGTTGCCCAAAGATCGTCAAAGGACAAGCTGCAAAATCCTGATGCGCTTTGGTTCTGTCAGAATGATCGAACTCGACAAGCCGGTCGCAAATCATCAAGCTGAAGCGTCATGTTCTAGCTAGAAGACAGTGAGTATACAATGCTCAAGTCCATCTAAATACGTCCTAGGCAAACCAGACAAGCTCGCAGCTCCCACAACCTATCACGAGACCTACGCAGGATCCGTCTCTTCGTTAGCTTTCTGCGTCAAATGCTCATTCTTCTTCTTTTCAAGATTCGCCTGCTGCCTCTTCTGCTGCTCTTCCCTCTTCCGCTGCTTTTCCGCCAGATATTGTTGACGCTCAGCTGAATTGCTGATTTTCGAGGCTGCATCTCCTGGGATTGGAGTGCTTGTGCCGCTTGTATTGGCTGTGCTACTTCCACGCGTATCGTTGGAATCTACAATGATCGTCACTGGACCCTATGGAAAGCAGATCAGTCTTCGATACCCGTGATCGATGATTAGTTTGCTCCGCTACCTCGTTTGTGAGGGAAACATTCATCCTTGAGATGAAGCATTCAGTAGTCGCCTTCAAATTAGCCATTGAACGGCCTACATAGCACCAAACTCTCCATCCAATATCTTGCTCTTATCGTATTCTTCGCCCATCCGCCGCAGGAAAGTGTTGTAAAAGTCCTTAGACTGTCCACTGCCCTGTCAGAACTGTCAGAGAGACTCAAACGTTAGACAAGAGCTGGTTCAGCTACCATGGCGGCGTGAAAGTCAGGCTTTGCGCCCTTTTTGGTTGAGGCATAAAGGGTGAATTGCGACACTGTTGAAACAGTCAGTGCGGTACATATGTAGTCTGTGTGATGGGACGCATACCACAAAGCACCTCGCCCTGCACGTCCGTCACGGACTGAGCCCACTGCTTCTGAAGAGCTTCTTCTTCGCCGAGAGCAAAGAGCTTCAAGCTTGACCAGCGGAGTCAGACATAAGACAGACTCGAGGAGCACTTGCTCGTACTTCAGTATCTTCTTGACGATGTACTCCAGGTCCGAGGGAGCGTCATCTGAGTGGATCAGAGCCGTTCAGTCCAGAGCTGTGAAGCAGCAGGTCTAGCGAGACGCACTTGTAGATATCCCAATGAGACACATCAACCCTCTTCCCTGCTCAGATTGTCAGGCTATCGATATTATCGGACGGCCGCGGTGCTCACGATCCGAGATATCTCTTTTCCCTCGACTGATGTGAAGAAGTTATACGAAGCAGAGGAAGGGGGAATGATATATCAGACAGTATGCATGAGGAAAGAAGGTGGAAGTCCAGATGTACCGACGACAGAAGCCGAGAGGACTGCCTTACACCATCAGCTTTCTCACTCAGCAGGCCTGACGATAGCAAGACTACCTCTTTGTATAACAGCACGCATGTCTGGTCAGGATGAAGCGCAAGATAAAGGCAATTGACAAGAGAAGAACAGGCACGTGCAGGAATTGGAAAGAAAGCGTTACATAGTTCATGTTACTTTGGTCCATCGTAAGCCTCCAGGGCCATCATCGTAAGGCTACAACGTTCGTCCTGAACCCTATATCGAAGCTTCCTGAGCTCATTGTACCAAAAGCTCTACGTGAAGATCTATCCCAGAAAGGTCCAGACGGGGTCCTGCGATTGTTGCCGTGACCGTAAAGGCAGAGAAGGAAGAGCCTTGTCCGTTGATGCTGACGGGCAAAGAAGCTGCTCTATGCTTTGCTTCCTCTTGATTTCGGCCTGAGCAGGTCTTGGCTCAAAGCAGGTATCGAAAGGCAATTGTCCAGCTGACCAGGCTTCAACGGTATCCATACGAGTCGCTGTAGGCTGTGCAGCTGCTTGCTTCTGTAGATTAACTGAAGAAGCTGATTTGCGGACTTTTTGCATCCAGCTGTTGACTTTACTAGAAGCTGTTGTCCGTAGATCCACTGATGAGCTGGACTTCTTGACTTCCTTCGATGCAGCGCGTCTCGATCTGTCCGCCTCTTCTGCTGCACCCCATATCTGTAGTAATGCTGATCGAGTATCGATCTCAGACGAAGGAGCGTAGGAGAGAGGAGAGGGGCTATATCGAGGTCGTCTGTCTGTCCGAGACATGCAAGGAGAAGGAAGTTCGTCCATTGGCTGCAACATGACCTCGATAGCTGAGTCGGAAGGCGAGTAGAGGCTAGCAGCTTGAGAATGTACGGAAGAGACGGAAGATCGGGAAGAGATAGTAGGCTTCATAGGAGTAGACTCGGCGCTTTTGAGGTGCTCATTCAGGTTCAAGCGACTTCGAGATCCCTTGAGCTTGATAAGGTGAGTGGTTGGTGGGCCATGAACTCTGCTAGCGATAGGACGCTTGCGGTCAAGAATGCTCGCTGATGACGTCGACGCTTGACTTGTCGCAGTAGTGCTGTATGAAGCAGAGGAGAAGGTAGAGTAGGAGCGCGCCATGGCAGCATCATTGCTCGTACTTTGGAAAGCGGAAGAGCTGACGCTCGACGCGATAGAGCATAGAGATGGTCGTGTTCGCATTTCCGGTGCTACGAGAGCTGGTTCAGGAGCTTTGCCTGCAAAAGGAGTCTGTCAGCTTGAATTGAAATGAGCATAGTATGCTATCTTGGACCTACCAAGACCGACCATGGGTACCAGCCATGCAAACTCTACAGCTTCCGACAACGCCTCTTCGGCTGAAAGACCTTGCTGAGCAGCAGAAGCAGCGAGCATCTCGAGTTTAGGCGAGAGGAGGTGAAGACAGGCGTGAGCAGCCAGCTGAATAGGTGAAGAACCGAGATCTGAAGGTGTCTCCAGACCACAAGATTCGGGCGAGGACTCGCTTTGTTGAGCTTCTTCCTCGCTGAACTCGACTTCGGAATTTGGGCTCCAGTATGAAACTAGATCGCGGACTTTGATGGTCTCGGCTGACACGAGTCTGCCTTTTGTTGGCATGGGAAAGAGAAAGTCGCGGCTTGCTTGCGAGTCTTCAGCAGTGATGGTCTTGGTACTACAGGATCGAGATGCCTCTGAAGTATAGGCAAAGGTTGAAGGAAGACCTAGTCCGAGGCCAGCGTTGGACAGCATATCTTGAGCTTGAATGAGTGTAGATGAGGAGATGGTAGTAATGATGATCAAAGGAAAGCAGAAGCAAGAAGAGGGACCTTTACGCAGGCCAGTATTTGTAGACGGGCCACAAGCCAGCCATTCTCAGTCGTCAGTACCTCGCCCTGTGCCTTTCGTAGCAGCTTTGTCATGCTGATTGTAGTCTGAACTGGCTGGTCTGGCGAGTCGAGGGCAGAATCTTGCCAGAAGAGGTCAGAGGGGCGGGTCGCATGGCTTCTTTCTCTTGACGGTGCTAGCTGGAAGACTACGAAGCTAGAGGTATTCGCTGGCTGGTTCACCTTCGTATAAACCTTGTATGAAGTGCAGCCATGCTCAAGATGAAGCTCATCCGACGGTCCAAGATCTCGCAGATGCGGGAAGCGGCTGAGAGCTGAGGCATGAAGACAGCTCGTGTTTTCGATACTTGTCGCGCTCATTGGATGTCTACAAGCTGGTCGAGACTCTATCCAATGCAGGGATGCGACTTCTCTTGCTGCTTCATGTTCGATTCGGGAGGGGCAGGAGGGACCCGCACAGGAGAACTGGCCGATCCCTGAGTTTACTACTCCTCTCTGCAAAGCACACAACGGCATAGCAGTCGAGCATGTTGGAGCCCTTGAGACCGGGATCTAAAGCTCAGACTTCCGCCGACTGATCCGCCCGGCTGCCAAGATGATCAGGCTTTATCAGATTAGAGAAATTTTATCAGATCAGATGCTTAGCGCATGATTTAGGGGACTGCCCTGCCGGCCCGTCCGAAAGTCTTCCCTGCGTCGCAAAAGCAGTCTCATCCTGCTCTTCTTCTGCCCATTTCCCTTCGCCCTCCATCTTCACACAGCTTTGACATCCATGGAGCACGTCCAGAGAATGCAGCCACTCGCTGTTACCTCCCTAAGGGACGAGAAGGATGACAGTCCGGACTTGTCGCCGACCAAGTCTTCCTGCGCAGATGAAGAAGCCTCAGTAACAGATTCAGAGTCTGCTATGGTGACTGCCAAGTCCAGAGGAGTCTTCGACATGGAGATGCTCTCATCAAGACTGAACACAAAGTACAAGATTGCCCTGTACGGTGGTTTCGCACTTTTGGCCTACTGCTTGTCTCTCGGTAGGCCGGCCCTCTCCCCATCCACTGATAATCCACTTATATTGATCCCGCTCTATAGACCAAGCCACCAATAGAACATACCTAACTACCGTAAACCCACCTCCTCACGTTGTGCCCGTCAGAAGTGTCTGATTGTAGTCGCAGGCAACATCCGTAGCGTTCTCTGCTCACTCGACTCTGTCAACTGTGACTACTCTTCGATCCGTCTTTCAGGCCGTATCTCAAGTAAGCACACCCGCAGGAGGCTCATAAGGCAATACTGACATTGCGTCCAAGCCACCCATCGCAAAAATCGCAGACGTAGCAGGAAGAGTAGAGGCATACTGTCTCTGCGTGTTCTTCTACGCTTTAGGCTATGTCATTGTGGCTTCTTCGCGGTCCATCTACATGTATGCCGCCGGTAACAGGTGAGCCTTGACGACGGACGTATCAGCCCAGGCATCATGACGTGTCTCTCTTCAGCATTTACATTCTGGGCATTACAGGTCTTTTCCTTTTGCGTAAGTGAGACGCAAGACCCACCACCGCGTCGGTGCTGACGTCTTCATATCATAGAGAATATTATCATCTCCGATATCTCGTCACTTCGGAATCGTGTCTTGTGGACCATCTTCCCATCTATCCCGGGTGCCATCAATACTTGGGTCGGAGGTGATGTAGCCGCAGCCATACTTGACAAAGAGTGAGTCTCAGAACGCATTCTGTAGATCGCTGTCTAATGCACTTTCATCCACTAGCCCGAACAATTGGCGATGGGGGTGAGCTAACAGATGTCCCCTTACTTAGCGAAAGCTGCTGAACTTCATATGTGCAGGTATGGCATGTTCTGTATCCTTACTCCAGTCCTTGCGATCCCGATTATCGTCATTCTGAGTACTGCTATGAAAGTACGGAAGAGCGACAGAGACTATGTCAAACCGCCGCCTCGTCTTCAAGCCTCCTGGGGCAAAACGCTTCGGTCTCTATTCTGGCAGCTTGACATTGTTGGACTTCTTCTCTTTGTCGGTGGGGCGGCCATGCTCCTCGTCACTATCACGTTAGCGAATTCAAGAACCGCAAGATGGACAGACGGTGAACACAACCTAGCCGTTAAATCACGAATATGAGCTGATGTCAAGTATATAGCACACTCTATCGCTCTCATGATCATTGGCGGCATCCTTTGCATCGGCTTCGTCTTCTGGGAGCGTCTGGGTGCAAGACACCCTCTAATTCCTTTTAAGCTACTCACAAATAGAACAGTCATATGCTGTTTGCTTATCGCCTTCTTTCACCCTCTCACTGGGGGTATCGCTGGGTGCGTCCGCTGACCGCCTGCCAAGTCTGGGCAGAACTGATCGTGGATGGATTGATCAGAGGATACTTCACGACCTTTTTGCTCGTGGCTGCTGAGCAGAGCAACAAATCAGCAACCCGACTAGGGTTCCTGCCCTCTTTCTCCGGCACAATCGTTGCAATCATCGCGTCTTTCGGGATCAGATATACTCGCCGCCTCAAGCCCTGGATCATCCTTGGTTTCTCTGTTCAGACGCTCGGAGTCGGTCTCATGATTCGCTTTAGACAATCTACAAATTCAACGGCGGAGATCGCCGTCGTTCAATGCTTGAGAGGCTTTGGCGTCGGGTTGATTGGCTTTCCCGTACAAGCTATGATCCAGAGTGCTTCGAAGCATGAGAGTGAGCAGAATCCTGGAGACGAGAAGACGAAAGTGCCCATTAATACCGCTTGCTTCCCAGACCTGGCTGCGATCACTGCTGGGTACCTCGTTGTTTACTACCTGTCGTCTGGAGTTGGCAGCTCTATCGGAGGTGGCATCTGGACAAATCGTAAGTCGGACCTGTATTTGCGTCTGTACGATAGTCTGAACGTCCTTTGTCAGTCGTTCCCGACAAGATCGACGCTTATATGCAGAATGACACGTTAGCAGCAGCAGCGTACGGCAACCCAATCGGCTTCATTCGACAGTGGGCACCAGGGACAGCACCGCGTATGGCCCTCTCGCGAGCGCAAGACGAAGCACAGCGCGTCATCGTGACGGTGGCCACTTGCACTAGCTTCTGCGCTCTTTTGACCAGTCTGTTCCTCACTAACCCGATACTGCCCGATACGCAATCGTTACCTGAGAATGAGGACATGGTACTGGGTGGTGGATCGGCTATTCCTTCTGCCAAGCGCGCAGAATCAGAGAAGTAAAGAAGAAAAGCGGTACGGATCCAGGCGCGCAGAATCATAGAAGAGAAGAAGAGAAGTGTCACGAATAAAAGTGCTGTGAGGGAAAAGTATACGCGAAGAAAGGAGGTGCTGAGCTCAGAAAGAAGTCCATCGCTGGTGGTCCAGACATTAGTCTCTGCCGTGCATCCCTTAGACAATGTACATGTAGCAACAATAGTCACATATTCTATGAATCTAGAGGCTGCAATTTGGATCACGCTATGAGATAGCGCTGTCGTTTTCCCCGTTAGCGTCGTTCTCGACTTTCCGCTGGGTCTTTACAAGGCAAATTCATCAGCTCCGATCGCACCCATATTGTTCAACTCACCCCATCGGCATTCCTGACAAGCACTGATCCGTCTTCCAGGCCAAAGAAGGCCTCTGTTGCCATGTTACAAAACAGCCCGACCTCCACCACGCCCGTAAGCATCTTGATTTCCCGTAGAAGGCTGTACGGATCTCGCATCCGTTGTTCATTGAAAGGTGCGTCGATGACAAAGTTGCCGTTGTCGGTGACCACTCCTCCGGCTTTTGCTATCCCTAGCCGCAGCTTGGGACCTTCGCATCCTTCTAGCCTGTTGAGCTTGCCCAACACGCTTGCCCAAGCGAACGGAGCAACCTCAATCGGAACACCTTGCTTCCATTTTTGACCGAGCACTTTGCTATTCTTTCTTGCGTCTGCTATCAGAATGAAGGTCTGGGCTGCTTCTGCCAGTACCTTTTCGCGTAGATGGGCTGCTCCACCTCCTTTGATTGCGTTGAGCTTGTCATCTACCTCGTCGGCGCCGTCCAGAGTGACATCGATAACGGGGAATTGATCTACGTCTCCCAGATTTAGGCCGCCTTTGACGATGAGCTCTTTCGACTGAAAGCCAGTGGGCACAAACCACCTGTCTGCATTGGCTTGCTCGCCTTGCTGGACTATGCGGTCCACGACATACGGCACCGTCGTCCCGCTGCCTATTCCGATGACTTTGTGATGGGGCAGAACATGGGCGTCAACAGCGGCGTATGCTGCCAACCGTTTCGCAGCTTCTATCTTGACGGTGACGGGCGGCAGAGGGGTCGAAGTGACCGTTTTGTTGGATACGACATGCGGGCCTGCTGAGAAGGACGGGCGGCCAGAAGACGGCCGCGAAGACAGAGGGACCTGATTGCTGCTGGTCATAGCCAGCGCAGAGCTGTTTATGATGGGAAATCTCGAAGAAGTTGTTCTGCAGATCCAACGGGCAGCTCGTTGCGTCTTGACCGATATCATCCAAGTTGTAACACTTTCAAACCAAACCTCAAAGTCTTGAAATCTCCTTAAAGCTACTTCAAGATGCATTAGATTTCTGGTATACCTGCAGCTTCAAGCTTTAAACACTTATGCCCGCACGGCCGAACAGACCTGTAAACAAGCAAGATGGCCAACAAGAAGCGCGATGAGCCTGTAGAAGAGGTAGAAGAGTGGGAAGTAAAGGTGAGTAAGATGCACGACATCCGCAGAAAGCAGCCGGATTCTGACCTCGAAATGCAGGAGATTCTAGCGGAAAACGTAAAGAAGAAGCTCCTCAAGATCAGCTGGGAAGGCACAGACAGCAACGGCAAACCTTGGGCTCCTACATGGGTCTGTCGCCTCTTCGACCTGGCTGGCCCTTTCATGCCAAACTGACCCGTGACTTGACTGACTTGCAGGAGCCGTACTCATGCGCCTCTGCCTTTCTACTTCGCGAATGGGAAGAGAAGAAGAAGGCACAGAGCGAACATGCTCATCGACGAAGTAGCAAAGCTGCCCTGCAGGTGAGGAGATACAGGAGCAGACCGTTGGAAGATGGACCCGGTCTGACCAGAAGCTTTCTTCCCTAAACGGCATCTTTTCAGAACGCGGACATTATTCGTAACAAGAGCCGCTCCCGGTCTCTCTCAGCTTCCTCCTCAAGCTCTGATGGCTCCGCCTCACACCGCTCGCGACAGACCGAAGGTGTAACGCAAAGTACCCAAGAAGCGCAAACAGTATCTCCTGTACCTATCGTAGAAGTGACGCTCAAGAAACGAAAGAGGCCGACATCTGTGGTCTATCCAGGCGTAGAAAGCGGATCGTCCTACGTTCCCACATCACAGTCGCAAGCGACTACGAACACAAGCGCTACGCAGAACACCACTACCACCGACAGTAATAGCTATGACATTGAGTCGGCGGAAGTAAGAGCACTTCTAGGCCCACCTTTATTCCTGCCTACCTCGATGGACGATGGACCTGGCGACGAAAGCTCCATCAGTGTACAATCGAAACCCAAGAAGAAGAAAAGGAAAGTCAGCTTCGGGACGGTCATCACCAAGCGACATAGGAATAGGGACGGAAGCGACAATACAGAAGAGGCGGAAGATGCTGGAGGTGAATCAGACACTGTGGAAAAGATACCCAGCTCGGCTCCTGATCCCAACAATGACAATTTTGAAGGTTCGGCTGGTAGGCAACCATCGTCAGATGAAGATCATGCCAACAGAAAGAGCAAGGGCAAGCTGGTCCGCTATAATGAGAAGAAGGAGCAGGAGCGGATAGCCAATCGGCAGAAGAATATGGCTAGACGAGAAAAGTTGCTTCAAAGGAAGACAGATAGGAAGAGCAGAGGCGAGACCGCCAGCACAAGCGAAGACGATTATGCTCTTCCCGAAGATGGAGGTCCAGCAAACGGCAGGAAGAATCGGACTTTACAGAGTGATACAAGATATGGAGCTAAAGAGGTCAGCAAGAGTTCTAGACTATCAGACCTACAACGCGAGCATTTACCGCCATTACACTCACTCCCTTCGAATCTTCAACCCCGTACAGCCAGCACAAGCAAATCAACAATCTTCGATGCATCCACAACGAGCACCGATGGCTTTACAGCCCTTATGGAGCATGCGACATCTGAGCTTGCACCGTCCTCAAAGGGTCAGCAAAGACGGAACAAGGCGAAGCGGCAGGAACGGCAAGTCTCTGCGGAGACGCAACCGCGTCCGGTAATCGACGCCCGCACTGCGGCCCAGAAGAAAGCAGACAGAATGGCCCGGGAGATCGTAGCTTCAGCATCACCAGAAAGACGGTCTGCCAGCCTCAATCGTGATTCGACGGCTTCTGCAAAGGCCTCGAGCTCAGCAAGCGCTGCGAGTCATGGGAATGGCAAGCAGGCCTTCAACAAAGCGATGCGAGCTTCGTCGGGTCAAAGGGACCTGGGCACGGCCGACGAAGAGACTGGCGGCCGATTGCCCACCTTCAGGAAGAAGCAGAGATCATGGACTGAAGAAGGACCCACTGTCACTCTCGATTCGGACCCTGCGGAATCAATCTTCCGCCGTGATAAAGCCAGCGCTGTCGACCCGAATGCTTGGCCGGCAGCAATGTCGACAGCCAACGATGAAGACGAGAACCTCCCAGCTTGGGATGGACAGGATGATTTCCAGGGCAACGACTTTGCGGACGAATGGCCTCTTCCGGCTCCGCTGGTAGGCGGTACCTTGGAAGATTCCTCTACAGTGATTATCCCTGACTCACAACCGGCGAACAATACATCCCTTCAAGAACAGCCTGATGCAGGTCCATCAGCTCAAGTCCGGATTTCGCGTACTCTACGCCGGGTACAGGTGCCGGAGCCAGAGGCATTCAAGCCTTTCCTTCCGCAACGCAACGACGGCCGGCCTAAGGATCCTTGGGGCAGTCAGGACACAAAATCAATCGGACAATTCAGCTCTCAGATCTCAGCACTCGGAGATCAGCGGTCAAACTGGTCAATATCGGATCATCGAGCAGCCCAACAGCCTTCGACTTCACGCGCCTACCAGCCTCATCAGCATTCTACATCGCTTGGTAGCATCGGAACCAGCGCTACACGATCTCTTTCCCAGATGCAGCGGCCTCGTAGACCGACGGTGGATCAGGCAAATATCGAGAGTCCTGCGGAGAAGCGTCTGAGATCGAAGCAGATTCTGCAAGCTAGCACCGTAGACTCTGAGGTGGAGGAAGATGGGCTGGAAGAGGATACGAATACGCAACATGATGACAACATGGTTTCTGAGTGGTTGAATCTCGATCCGGCAGATAAGGACAATCAGGCAGCACTAGAGTCTCAGTTTGAAGGAGTGGCAGCAGTGCCGCAAGAAACTTCTGGCACAGAAATTGACAATGTAGCGGAGCATCCGAGTCTTCCTGCTCAAGTTCTGCAGGCGACCGCTCGAGCCGTACAAGATGCTTCGACTATGACGGATAGCTTGGTTGGCGTCCAGTCCGAGCAAGTGATTGACGTGCCGGCAGGGGAAGCAGATGCCGGCTCTCAAGAAGTGACAGACACGAGCCCGACTGTCCTGGAAATATCCAAGAGCCTGGCTGTAGCAAATACCAAACTTCGAAGCTCTACGCTCTTGACGGACACTGACCTCAAGATGGAGATATCGATTTTCTTGGAAGCTCCCGAATACTATGCTATATCGGGACGAGCGCTCACTATGAAACCAGTTTGGGAGCTCGAACTGGAGCAAGAGGGAGACGGCAGTAGCTGGCATATCATTATCAAGCCTCTGGACACGGAGTGGTATTTGGAGAAACGTCAGAAGCCAAAGCCAGCTATAGGCGGCTCTGGCAAGAGCACGAACAGCGTAAGACTATATACCAGACTTGTGACGCATGTAACTGACGCACTGTACCTGTAGGCCTATGCAAATCTCCTGTCCCAGCACGAGAAGCTCGCCGAATCGTATGCTACCCTACAAAAGAGTAGCGATGCGTCCATCCTACGTATCGGCTCCCTCGAAAGTGACCTCAATCACATAAGAGGAAGACATAAGAAAGCGGCTGAAGAGGCCGACCTATTGTCTATTGAGAATGCTAAACTCAAAGCCGAGGTCCAACGCTTAACACAATCTGTCGAAACGGGTGTAAGGCAAGTCCAACTCTTCGTACAGGCGAAAGAAGCTCGCTTAAAGGAAGAGTTGGCTCGTGCTCAAACAGCTCTGAGCGTCACTCAAACAATGGCGAAGATGGCAGACCATGACAACATCAGGCAAAAAGCAGCTCGTACAGAAGAACTCGAGGCTCGCGAGCGGCTCAGACTCGAAAATGCCGTTCTTTGGCCCGCTATCAATCCGCTAGCTGTACCAGCCGTAATATCAGAAGAACCGCACGGTCAAGCTACCCCTGCAGCAGTCATGAGCACAGAGTATGCCGACGATGACGAGAGCGAAGATGAGGACTTCAAAGCCGGCTCTTCCAGCGACAGCAGAAGTAGTCCCGATGATACAAGCGACGAGGACCTACCGTACGGCAGCCTCCAAAAGCCACAGTTTGATCATCCATCTCAGCCTTCGATCGAGATACAGGGCTCTGTGCTTCAACAGCCTGTAAGCGTTGATATCGCTCTCCGTTCGGTGCTCGATCACGCCGAAATGGCTTTAGAGCAAGGGCCCCAGATTCACGAAGCAATTCCTCCTCTCTTCGACGGCATGCTTCAAGCTATGGAACCGAGCACGAACGCACCTACCATACTGTTTCCAGAAGTGCAGGTGGTGCCGGTCATTTCGGTCGCCGAGGCAATGGATACGTCTGGCGAGACTACGGAAGTCACTGCTACCTCTTCCTCTTATCCATTGGTTAACGAAAGTCAAAGCCAAGGCTCGTCAGGTGGACGAGTCTCAGCTGGATCTCATGGCCCAAGATCAGCTTCTTCGCATCAGCTGGAGACCGAAGACGTTTTGGAGCTTGATTCGGCTTTACTCGACAGCCAGGATGCCTATCAATGTCAAATAGGGCTCGCGAAAGGGCAACTGTGCGGCAGACTCTTTGACTCTCAGAAGGTCAGTGCTTTCATGTCTCTATGACGTATTTGGATTGCTGGGCTAACTACTCGTGCTAGTCTATGTACGAACATCTACAACAGGATCATCATGCGCCCGTATAAGGCGTACTAAACGAGTCTATGGGTATTTGATGTGTTGTTGTTGAGGGTGCGAATGATTGTATGCGTACACGGCTCACACCCAGTTGCCTAGTATTTGGGCAGCTGAACACGTCCGCCTTGTTCGAACCACGCTTGAAGATCCTCTGTAATGCGAACTTGACAAGCCAGACGGGAACTGTCGTCGGCTCCTATAGCATATTCCAGCTGATCCTCCTCTTCATCCACAGCTTCAGGTACTGGCGGCGCTATTCCCTTGCTGCTCTGACGCAGGTGAACATGACAGGTAGCGCACTCGCAAGCTCCTCCACAGGTTGCTTCGACCAGCTCGTAGCGCTTCAGGGCATCCATGACAGTCTCGCCTGGAAAAGCACGTATAGGCTGATCAGGAGGAGCATTATCGAATGTCTTGACAGGAAGCTCGAACGGGTCGCCCAGAACAACGCTTCGGGTTGTCTGCTTTCTGCCCCTCAAGAGAGACGCCATGTCTATTGCATTCGCCGACGATGAAGAGAGCGCCTTCAAGGCATCAGAGTGAAGTGCAACTTGGTCTTCGGCAGTCAGGCCTGAGCGCCCGCGCCATTTGTCCCACCAGATGGCAGAAACTGCTTGGATGCCTCGAGTTTGTTTCACCAGATAGTCGACAAAGACAGACGCGTCGCCTGCTGACAGCAGCCCGTACCTGGCATTTAGGTATCAGTAAGTCTGCCTTTGGCGTCCTATTCCTAATTTACCAGTCGCCAGTGGAGGTAAAGCATGTGGCCGCAAAGCGATGGCCGCCGATACTGTGCAGGACAAGTAAGGCTGGGGATCTCATAGTCGGCCACTCTTAACTCACTGTGTCACTCGATGTATGCGAAGAGGTCCTGAGCCTTCGTCGAAGGCGAGTGCAGCGTTACCCAGCTTGCGGCGCTTGACTTGTGATACCAACGCTTCGTAGAAGGCAGTCCCGACATCTCCACAGCGGCAGTCTCGAGCACCGTGAGTGCATACGAAGACGTCCACAACTCGATGTGCCATAGTCTTAGTCAGCACATTTTCGGATGACGCTTCGTCCGTAGGTGAGGCAGGATGAAGTGAGTCCAGGAAGAGCTGCAGCTTTCCGTCTTGCAGAGACCCTTGTGAAAGGGCTACCGGTACTGGAACACGGTCCGGGTAGATGATAGCGCCGTACTCTGCGTCGTCGTCTCGTGCAGGCTGCTCAAATCGCGAGGTTTCCTTGCTCCATTGCACTTTGCCTGGCTTTGTTAGGGCGTGCGCAGCATCTGTGACTGCGATTCCGACATTTCTAGTGCCCAGAATGTCGACAATCTTGCGGTAAACATCAGAAACGCTCTCAAGATGTGACGGAAGGGTGTCGAATGGTCTGCCCGTAAAGAGGACCAGTGATCTGCTACACGCATCAGTACAAGATGCATGACAAGTACAGATGACCTACCTAGCAGCCGATGGCGCGCTCCCTGCAAGACCAGCACAGGATGATGACCTGGCTCTCGAGGTGGAAAGACATCGCTGCCAGCTTGAAGGCGCTAGGATCGCGGCTGAGGACGCAGGCTGACATCTTTGAAGGATTATTCTGCTAACCCCATCCTGGCGTAACTTCCAAAGCATTCAGCGAGTTGGACGGGGCCTACAGAAGCCGTCGATATTAGCAAGCTACTACGGTACGACAACGGTCGTTCATCTGTCTGGCCGAGTTGCGAAATCCACGCGAGCTTATAACGTCGCTGCCGTAGAAATGTAAAGCGAGGCCAGAAATTCTGAACGACCGTCGGACCTGCAGGCGGTATGTTTGAAATGCCATGCAGGCCTACCAGCTATCCCACAAATGCTCTCTACCCTTCTTTTCTCCCATACCTTACCCTTTGCCTCATTGCACGCGTCTCAGGCTCTGACCATTCCTCCGTCACACTCACATTCAGCAGCAATGGCTGTCAGAAGACACAGCAGCTCATCCGGCAAGAGCTCCGTCACTCGCGACATGAGAGAGTGCGAGCGGGCCGGTAGAGGTAGACACAATAGTTCTGCATCTACAGGCTTACACAAGCTGCGGCCATCGGATCCGCAATCTGAAGGGTTCGCGAGAGATATCGCTAGAGCGCAAGAGATCTACGATGCACAATATCGACGTCTCAGGTCCACTGGATATCTCCAACAATTAGAGCAAAGCATCATGCACTTCAGACGATCCAGTCCCTCCCCGCCTGCATTGAAGCGAGGTGTCTGTCTGGCTCTCTCGCACGTGGCGCATTTTGCGGAGGACAAGGATTCCAATATCAACACCACTATCACTGGCTTGACACAGCTTGCTGTCTTCGATACTGCCTGCCGAGCCTTTGGGGTTTCCCGCTCGTGCATCAAGGTGTACGATCCTTGGTTTACGGAGGTCGATCGAGCTTTCTTGCGTAAACTAGGCTTCGACGCGCCTGCAGACGAATTTGGAGACAATCTGGCTCCGAAAATTCCTGCCGTGGAGGAGGCAACCCTTGTCTTTCATCCGAAACTCATCCTGCCAGCGCTCTTCCAGGCGAACTTCTCGCCCAAACACCTTGCAAATATCGTCTGGCTTAACGGAAATCAGCGTTCGCTATCGACGCTATTTGGGAGAGCCGAAAGCGGAGGCACGCGGTAAGTGCCGTCCTTGTCATATAGTGTACGCACGACTTACTGTCGGCCAACAGGCGCTGGGCTGTGGTAGATTCGCGCATCTCTGCGGCGTTTGAGCCATCCAAGCGAAGCGGTAAGCTATTATAGCCTGCCAACTCGAGACAAGTCAACTAAAGCCGAAGTCGTACTTTCATCAGCCTTGGTCGCATCATCGCATGCTCTACCGAACTATCATTTCCACGGCGATCGAAATTGCGACGGGCTTGCGTGTCCAGAGCTGACAAAGATTCTTGACGACAAACCTTGGAAGGATGGGGAGCGGCGTCTCCAAGACTATGGCCTCAGCAGTGCTGCAAATACCTTGTACTGGTGGCCTAGAAAGCTTCTCGAATCCTTGCCAGCTCAATTCTGGCAAGTGGATGACAGAAGCCGAGTCCGCGTTTGGTAGCCTCATGGAAAGTCGGCTTGTGCCGTCTTCTTAAACCGCTATGACGGGGCTTGCGCATGCTTAGTAAGTATCTGTGTGTCTGTTGTATCGCGTTCTAGCGTGCGTCAGCGTATCTCACAATGCTTATGAGGAACGGACAAAGTGTGCGGTCGCAAGCCTGTAAATGGGCGGGCTCGTTTGCAGAGAATGACGTTGCAGAATGACGGAGACAACATATTTCGTACCCTACATGATACGCAATGCCTCGGCAGTGGCCTTGGCGAGATCATCCAAGTTATCATGGACGACATACTTGTTTTCACAGTAGCACTTAATCTCGCGGATCTTGGCGTACTCTGGGTCGGCACCAACAACGACCTTGTAAGGTCTGGAAGCCTTCGACGCATAGGGAACTGCCCATTGACCGAACTCGACGAGGGTCATCTGCAGGGCTAGACGACTGAGTATGAAGAAACAATGCATCAAGATGAATGAGCTTACCGGGCACAGGGTGTACTTGTGAAAATAGAAAACAAGGACAACGTTCTTACCGAAGTGATCGATCTCCCAGTTGATAAGCTCCTCGAAGAGAGAGCCATAGAGGCTGCTGTCTGGTAGTTTTGGTCGGACAAGTGCCAGGGTGGGAAGACCCGGAAAGCGCTCAAGTTTTGCGGAAATGTCCTTTCGCCAATCAGGGGCTACTCCTGTTCGCGGATCCACGGGAGCTGAATTGGTAGCGTCGTGTGAGTATTGCTCTACGTGCAAAAGAGAGAGATCACTGTCACACACCTTGAACGCCACCTGCCAGAAAGACAAGCTTCTCATTCGGTTTTAGGGAGATGGATCTGAAAGGCTTGCCAGGAACGTCGACTTCGGGGTAGCATAGTCTGTTCCGTTGACCGCTGACAGGAGGGTCGAATACCAAACTCAAATTGGAGCTGGCACTGCTCTTGCTTGATCCACTGGAGCTCGTACGTCTTGGGATAGTCAGTTGGTTTGCTTTGTTTGTCACATTGTGGGCAGACACGCTTGGCAGAACCCGCTTCCTTCTTTGTTGCTTGAGCTTTGCTTGACGCTCTTCTGCCGTTCGAGGAGTACTTGCGCTGCCACCGGGTGCTCTGCTTGGCTGTGACATGACTTTCAAGGATGGATGGGGAGCAGGCAAGGAAGTGAATACGTTTCTCTTTGATGCAGGCGCGTAAAAAGTGATGATATGAGAGTGAAAGAGAGACAGAGAGCGAGCGAATATGCAGCTTTTTCATCTGCTGCTTTAGCACCGCCCCGATGTAGTCACGCTGGAACATAGGGCATCGTCGACAAAGGTGATTTGAAGTCTTTTTCCACATGATGGCCCAGGCTCAGCTGCCTGCAGAAGGTCCGCTTAGATGGAATGGCACGAAGGGTGCGCCAACAGAAGGAGAAGAACGTTTCCATGGAAGTCAGCAGATAGAGCGTCCTTCCAGAGATGTATTCATATCGCAACATCTACTTGTGGTGAGTTTGTGCGCTTTGTTTGCTACATCGACATCAACATACTTTAAAAGACTGACCTCCGTGCATATTATGACTGGTTGCTGATTGCGGTCCTACTTCTGTTGCCAGATGCAATCGATGCATTTAGCGATGTCTGTCGGCCATTCTCAATGAGGCCACCCCTCTCGATAGTGCCAATTCTCTTTGACATGCTCTCGAAGAGTCGGCCTGTAGCATCCAGGATACGATTCGAGGCAACGATCTGCAGTACGTAAACAATGTAAGCTCAACTCACAGCGCGCCAAGACAGTTGAACCACTTACCGGTAGAAAGATATAGAAAAAGGGGCCCCTCTCGTACCACAGATACTGCGCATCTACACCATGTCCTCTTCTTTCCCCCGAGAAGATGTATCTCAGAGCTTTGATAACACTTCCACTTTTCTCCTGCTCATTCTTCAAGTTCTCCATGAGTTCAGCCGAGATATTGAGCTCATTAACAAGTAGTGAGATCTTGTCATTCAAAATCTCGAATTTCCCTTCATTGTTCAAGCGTATAAACTCTTCTTTTCGTTCATATGTCTTGAGCGCTTTATTGAGTTTCGTCAAAGGCGCATCGATCCCTTCTCGAAGCATTTTTACGTCCTTCTTTGTAGCATGCAGGCCTCTGAGACTGTTGATCTCCTCTTGCATGCTTTCAACCTTTCTTAGCAGTAAAGATACCGTTGGCGTAGGATAGTGGACTTCGGACTGTAAGAAGAGGCTTCTTTTCTTGACTAGGGAGAAGAAGTGCGTCCATGGCTTGACTCCACTTGCGAGGACGAACAGCCTGACGTTGTAAGGATTGATATATCGATCTGGATCGCTTAAAGCGCCTTTTACGTAATATAGAAGGTAGGATCCGATGAATGGTGAGACGACACAAAAGATGAGGGAGAAGACTTCTTTCTGTAGAAGCTCGGATTGAGCTGCCTTTCGACGTTGTATGACGGAAGCGGGCGTGTCATCATCTGTATGGCTGAGAGCATACGTGGCTACGTTGATGCGACGCGTTCGAGAGGCGTAGTAGAGTTCCCAGGGGACTAGGAGCCGCACACGCGAGTATCAGCCTTGATCTGCGTACCTGAGCACTGTACCTAGCTTACCCCGCACGACCTGATAGAGGTAGAAAGCGACCAGGAGAAGGATCAGGAAGTCTGTCCAGGCTGTTGTAGAAGATATAGATTAGCTTGCGAATCCTGTACAAATGTTATTATGCACACCTTCGGCGCGTCCGTGGAGGATCGCTCCAAGCGGAGGAACGACAGCAACGATGAGAGGGAGCTAGCCGAGCAAGGCAACGTTAGTCGTATTCTTCAGAGGTGGAGCATGCAGCTATGTGGACCCAGCGAAGATTGGGACTTTTGCCATGCAACGCGACTTACATAATGCAATCCGCCAAAGCTCTCCTCAGAAGGCAGTTTGTCTTGTTCATAGAGAGCATCCTTGTCATCGTACTGTGTTTCGTCGCTATCCAGCGCTTCTTCTTCGTCGTCCTCGTCCAGATCCTCCCTGACGGCTTTCAAGCTGCTTCTTCTTCGAGTAGACGAGCTCGGACGTTGCTGTGGTCCTGTGCTTTTGTTGCTGCTGTTACTCGTACTGCGCATGTCGTTGTTATACGAGGGACGCTTCTTCTCCAGGACAGGGCTTCCGCTGCTTGATGAAGCCGATCCATCGCCTGAGAGCTGACGGCGCACAGATCCACTTCCCGAGGCTTGCGATGCCATCTTTGTAGCACACAAGCTGATTGGAGCTTCCGCGAAAACCGAAGAGCTTTGTTGATGGCGCAAAGTAAAGCAAAAGGCACGCGTGCGCATGACCCGGTCCACCGGCTATCCATGTTTACAGGATTGCATACCAGAGCGGTGTGAGCAAAACGTCAAGGGGTACATACAAACAAAGTATGAAGCATCCGATCAGCGTGGTCTGCCAACTTTCTGTGCCTATCTAGTCGATCCCGCCTAATTTCGATATTCGAGATGCTGGACATATCACCAAGTAGCTACTTTCATCCCACTGTATTCAACAGTATCAGTGCCGCCTCTCGTTTCAGGCAAACACGGGTCTAGAAAGAGCATAAGCTGACGACGTACGATGCAGGACCGCTGCAAGAAGATTCAGCACTGTCTCGGTGCTACGCAAATTTCTGTGGATTACGCATTTCCTGTTAGTTTCCTCTACCAATGCTAGCGAGCTTAGAGTGAGGCTCCGGTCGAACTTTCAGAGTATTAGGGCGCACAGAACATCCTCTCAGTAGCAGAGTCCGAGAGAAGTTCTCGAAGTTCTGTTCGATTACTGTCACTGGGGTTCTGAGCGTACGTTCCGGTCGCCTTGGGCGATGAGCACATCCTTATGCGGAGGTAGAACGCTTGTAGAGAGATGTGTATGTTGCGTCGCAGTGATCTGAGTGTGTGTCAGCCTAGACATCGAGAAAAAGCTTGTTACGGAGGGTTTAGCGTCTTCCGGGTACTTGGCCGTCTAGGCTGTCTCTCACAGGGGTGGATACGAGGACAGCACCTAACAGTACAGCGCATTGTGGTCGACTTCAGAAGGGCTAGAATAGCGACCATGCTCGCGCCTTCAAGCTGAATGTCAGACTAGAGAACCAGCGCCTCGGAAGGGCACCTCGATGACTGGCGGCCCTACTCGGCTGTGTGACGACGAGGTAGTTCTTTGGATCGCAAGCCAAAGGCTGGTTTGGCTGATGGGAGTACGAAATTGTGATTTGGCAATCTGTTAGCGGAATCAGAGGAGGACAAATCATCCAGGTAGATTGTGGGCAGATAAGGGGCATGTTGTAGCAGAGGAGATTGATGTCAGTAAGGAAAGCGAAGCATCGCAGCGCAATCAGAGCGCTGCCTGATTAGCAGGGGCGGAATCTTCCAAATTTGAGGATCTGCTCGTTCTTCGCTCGCGGAAATCGGGCAAGAAAACAGGCGGAAAGAGCTACCACGTATCATATGCGCAATTGCAGCAGTTTAACGTCTTCCTACTCAGCTTTCCTGCTTGATTCTCGAGCTTGCAATTTTCTTCCTTCTTCCTCGGGAAAAGTGATCGAAATTAGGGGAAAGAGCGAAACGCAGGCCCTGCGCCTCGAGGGAATCCGCCTACTCATCCTCCATACCCTTATATTCCTTCAAGATGTCGGCAACACAGGTGGATCAACCAACATCCAAGGGCGAAAACGGTGCCAAATGCTGAGAACTGAGTGATCCCGCCAGGCTCCTACCTTCAAGAGATACGTCGAAGTCGGACGGGTGGTGCTCGTCAACGATGGCCCATCCAGCGGCAAGCTCGCTGTCATCGTAGAGATCATCGACCACGCGAGGGTGCGGCGCCGCCTGTTCTCTTCAAGGGAATCGGATTCAGAGTTAACGTGATTTGTGGTGTAGGCCCTCATCGATGGACCCGAGTCTTCTGTTCCCCGTCAAGCTATCGCATACAAGAAGGTCGTCCTCACTCCTTATGTCCTCAAGAAGCTACCACGGGCGGCAGGATCAAGCGTCGTCAGCAAAGTGTGGAAGAGCAGCGGTGTGCAAGACAAGTGGGAGAGCTCTGCCTGGGCAAAGAAGAGAGCTACACAGGAGAAGAGGAGGAACTTGACAGACTTTGAGCGATTCAAGGTACAGATCTTAAAGGCAGAGAGGAGAAAGAGCGTCGGAAAGGGTAAGTCGATACCCTAGCACAAGGCAGAGGCGTAGCAGCAAACTCATACCGATCACTCTGGCAGAGCTCAAGAAGGCCAAATCATCTTCATAAAACTTCGACGCGCCAGCAACCCTTGCGTATGCGACTGACTCTTAATTCGCACGACTTGGGATGCGCCCATATTCAGCCCTGCTACGACTTGCAAGACCAGCGCGACGCGCACTTCACCCACGTACGCTCTTTGCGCCAGTCAAAGTAGTTCCTCCTTTCCACATCCACCAACAACTTTAACTTTCTCAGCTCTCTGCTAGTTTCTCGTGTTCGTCTCGTTGTGTGGAATGTTCTATATTTCAGGTGAAGATGCAACGATCGATGTCGCCGAGGTGTATGCAGCCTGTCTAGCGAGACGCTAATAGCAAATCTCGATCCCGCTACGAGCTGACAACTTTCATCCAAATTCTCGCGCAGATATGCAAAGTTCCCAACGACATCTTTACAGCCACTTAACACGTAACACTCGCAACTCTCGAAACACCTCTTTACTGACGGGTATCATGTGCGGCCGTCTGTTCAATCGAAACATTTGCAGCCATCGGGCTAGAAGACTCGGTACATCTCTGTGTGTTTCAAGTCAACAACTTTCGACTTCGTTCTGGCCGTCACCATCTCTGTTGCAGCAGTAGTGTCGATGTAAAATGGCTTGATGGGCGCCTCATCGTGCAGAGTCTAAACAAACGCTCAATCAGCTGGGGCTCTCAAGGTCTCCATACGAAGAAACGGCAGCCTACCCATATAACTCGCTCGGGATGTCCTAGCCACTCTATCTCCCGTGTTACGAATTCAGCCGTGCTGCCTTGATACGGTTTACCATTCAAATTGGCTCTCCCAGCCACACCTATGATGGCCAAATCTGGCTTGGGTTCAAGCGACCGTATAACTCCCTCATACGCACCGTTGTGCGATGAGAAAAGAATCGATTTGGTGGTATACCCGGCCCCAGCGGTGATGTTGATCTCTGCTCGGAATGCAGTATAAGGACAGGAGGCAGCAAGCAGCAAACAAGAACGACCCCCACTTACGATACATGATCTGTCCGCCATCGAAGAAGCTATGATGATAGTCTGGATTCTTCAGAAACTCTCGTAGCGCGAGATAGTTTTTGTCCCCTTTGAGGTCTTCGACCGGCCCATCACGGATGCGTCCTCCAAAACCTAATATAAAGCCATGTATCAGCCAACTTGGCTAGGATAAGTTATTTGGCAATTACTCCGTACCTGCAGTCAGACCTTGCGTGATATTCAAGGTAGACACGCCCCATCCACCCAAATATACCTATCGGAAAGAGTAGGCTGGGCATCAGCAACAGCACTGCTAGACATCTTCCATAGCTGGTGACATGCCTTTCCAGTGTCCATGAACTCAGGGTGCTCGTGACCAGACCATCCAGGCAGGCAATGCAGAGCAGGTTGAGGGTGCACCGTGATCCCTGCTCCACACTGATAGACCTCTCCCCCGGCTATAGGGATAAGTTGCTCTTCCGGAACTCCAGCACGACGCATAACGTTGATGGCTTCTCCGTTCGCAATAATCTTGGCTCCAGTCGCTTTGGCTATAATGTCTGCACCAGGAAGGTGATCAAAGTGCTGTTTTGGTATCATTAGCAGCGAATCGGCTTTTCTGCCTTAGAATGTGAACAACGCACCGCATGCGAAATGAGTATATAATCGCATTTCTTGACGTCTTTAGTCGATAGATAGGACTTGATATTGGAAGGTCGATCCAGCCAGGTGTCCAAGAAGAAGACAGTCTCTCCAATGGTAAGCCGGTACGTCGTCGCCCCCTGATTATCGCAGAATGGACCTGTAAGGACCAGCACTACGAATTCGAGGAAAACTCCACCTTACAAACCATTCCAAGGTTGTATGAGGGATTCCTGAGGTCGTCATAATCTTCACGTAGGCTGTTACTCTGTGGGTGCGCGAGGAAAGCCTCGATCAACCAATGTTGCCAACTCGTTGAATTCGGCAACCGGCAGACGTTTCAGGGAGAGAATCAGATGTATAGGTGATGTGTAGGGGCTTGGGAAACCGTCTAAGGGACATTGCACGGAGCTATCGCCGTTTGTGAAGGGAGATAGGGAACGGATAACGTGGGTATAGTACTCCCGAGTGGGGTTCGTTCAAGGGAAGAATGAACAAAGACAGTACGGGAAGTTGGGGTGTTTCCTACATCGTTACTTGTCAGCACATCTATCTCGCTTCCTTCAGATAGCGCGTAAGCAGCAGCCATGAGCGATAGTCCGCTACGCGTCATCATAATCGGCGCCGGCCTCTCCGGTCTATGCTTGGCGAATGGGTTACTTAACGATCCCAAGAAGCGCTTTAAGGTCGACATCTTCGAAAGGGATGACTTGGCCTATGCTTCCGACAGAGGCGGCTATCAGATACGGCTTGGAGAAGATGGTATCACGGGACTGAAAGAATGCCTCGACAAGGAGACCTACGAGGAAATGAGGACCATCTGGGGCAATGGTTAGTATCGGCGATTTGCCCTTTCACTGTCCTATTTGAGCTTTGCAGATCTACCACTGCTAAAAGAAATTTCTACTTCTTCAGAGATATCCCGTGCTCCAACGTTTATACGCAAAGATACTTCTGTCTTGGTAGACCTGGGCGAGCTGCACCTTTATCCTAAAAGCCGAGCCGTTCCTCGATCTGCTCTCAAAGAGTATCTTCTGCGAAAGCCTTTGCAGTATGGTTGCGTTCACCTCTCCAAGCGCTTGGAGCGCGCTTCTGTCAAGCCTGGCGACAGTCCTGGTCACTCGAGGGTCATCTGCGAGTTCACAGATGATACAAAGACCGAAGGGGACGTGAGTGTGTAGCACACAGTACTTAGTATAGGACTAATGAAGTTGTCCGGTTTTGCTGTTAGATCTTGATCGCTGCAGATGGTTCAAATAGCCTTGTAGGTCTTGTTCATGTTCGACGGGGATCCGAGCTGAACACACCACAGTGCAATCACATTTTCGGCATAGATAACCTGAAGAAGCTGGATCATATCAGTATGCAAGCGCGTGGGAACATTAGCAGAGAAACATACGAGCAATTGCCAGCCACGCTGAAGAACAAAGGCACTATGATGCTGATGGAACACGAGGTCCAGTCTTTTTCCGCAATCTACAGCTTAAATCCACAGACGTCAACGAATTCTGCGTCTTCGGGGGATTACTTCCTGTTCTGGGGCGTTGCTCTCGGCGATGACACGATGCGGGCTATCCAAGCCTTGAAGACGGATGAAGAGAAGTTGAATAAGGCTGAAGAGGAGCTGCTGAAGAGAGGGTGCGCCTATGATGGCTTACCTGTCCTACCAAGGGTCGGCAGACAGAATCTAAAAATTGGACTTTTGGGTGCTTCTGTTCCTCTGGACGGGCCACACTGGCGAAATGGAGATGTCGCACTAGGGCGCGTGATATTCATAGGCGATGCCATTCATGCCATGTCGCGTAAGCTGCTTACCTAAATGTCGGGTAAAGGGAAAGGGCTCTTGCTGATCAGATCTGTTTGCAGCTGGTCGAGGGCAGGGTGCTAATCAAGCCATGAAGGATGCTGCTGAACTCAAACGACGGCTGTATGAGGCGCCTTTCCTACTAAGCGAGCCCTCTGCGTCTTCGGACAAAGACGTGTCTGCGCTCGCTGTTGCATTCGATACAGAAATGTATAAGAGAGCGTTCGGTAAGTCCTTGAGGGTATACGCGGGACATGTCCCAGACTTGCGACTGATGATTGCCCTTTTTGCCGGTAGGCTGGGTCAAGTCGAGCGAGTCCGCAACCAATATCGACACCAGTACGTGGAAGGGGTTATTGACTCTTAAGGGAGTGACAAGTGCAGTATGGCTAGCAGGATTAGTCAGGTCTGCTGCCTCGAAGCTTGGGCTCTATCACACGAAAGTCGTCGACTTCTGAGAAAGGCATGCCTTGACTTTTATGATTTGATGGAATTTCATGTAATCGAAGTCGATCGCATTTGTCTATCTCGTTGTTATCGTTCGCTGTAATCTTGGTATCTTTTGATATGTATGGAATCCGCGAAGTCAGCATTGACAAGTAGCAGCACTGTATGGCGCGTCCACACAGCTGCACCATGCACAACTTCTCCAGCTCCGGAGTATCATTGGCGTCGTCGAGATAGCCGGCTTACTTCGGGAGCATCAAAACAGGGCCAGAGCTGTCAGATCGATCGCAGAGTTCTAACTGCTGCTCTTCTCATCGTGATCTTCCGTGCGGAACGGTGACAGCATGGTGTTTGAGGAAGCTCTGACAATGCTGCGCTTACGGTGTTATGGCGTGCACCGGTCGATTTATGGCTACAAGTAAGTAATGGGTAATTGATATGAGAATGCAGAGCGCTACTAAAGCAAGCGTAATCGCAGGGTGCATGCTTGTGGCAGGACAGGACATGCAAACAAATGTCGACACACTCCATGACGACTCAAACATACGGAACTAAATACTGCTCCTCACTTGATGCCTCTTCACACGATACGCTTGCCTTTACGCTTTGACTGCATGAAGCGAGCAGCTGCGATTGCCGCTGTCGCTGCCGCCGCCATGCTTCCGCAAAAGACTGTTGCTCTCCACCAGTGATACCCACCTTGAAGTGAGGGATCGCCTAGCAAAGCACCAGCGATGGGTGAACCTACTAAAGCTCCAACACCTACAATCGAAAACGTGAACCCAATTCGTAGCCCAACTTCGTGAAGATCTTGCGCAAAGCCCGCTTGCATAGACGGAAGGAGAGAGACGTATGCACCGCTGAAGAAGCCAAAGAGAACGCAAAAGACAATGAGTGTGACCGTGGTGGTACAGGCAGCGTACGCGAAGAGCATTGTCGTCGTGATCGCCAGGAAAGGAATCTAGTGAAATGCTGATTATTAGGTCGCTTCAGGTAATCGCCTTTGCTGCAGGAAACTTACAATCATGTTCATCGGACCATAAGTATCAGCAAGCCAATTTGCAATCAGCCTGGCTATACCGCCAACCCCGTTGATCACAGCGATCAAGTAGAAGGCCGTGGTTTTGTCAACTCCATGATCTAAAGCGAACTGCACAAAGCCAAGTATATCGTTAATAAGCGCTCGAGGACACGATACCGGCTGCGCACCGTCTGGATGAAGAAGACAGGGAACAGGATCCCAAGGACCATCAAGAAGACACCCATAACTGCACACATGTATGCTTTGTCTTTTAACAAAGCCGCTAACCGTTTCAAGAACGGCTCTTTCGTTTCGCTACCTCCTAAGCTCGCTTTCGGAGGCAGACGAGTCTTGATTGAGAAGTTTGCGGTCACAAGGCAAACTAGGCTGAAGAAGCCAATGATACGGCAAGACCATCCAAAGCCTATCGACTTGCTCGCTAGCATATAATTGAGTGCGATTGCTGTTATCTGACCTCAGCTCAAGCTAGACAAACGTGTCTAGAGGGCAGACTTACGGAACACAACCCCACCGCAGGAGGAGCCAGTAGATACGAGACCGATCGCCAGAGCCCGTCTCTTCAAGAAATGATGCGTTGGAACCGACAACGCTGGGGCAAACATGCACCCAACGCCTAGGCCCAAGCATACGCCTTGGCAAAGGAAGATGCTGTAGTATTCTTTTGCAAGCGAGAGCATCATGATACCCAGAAGGAACAGAGTTGTACCGCCGCCAAGAAGCCAGCGATAGTAACCTCTATCGAAGAGGTGACCAGTCACAAGACTGAGCGAGAACATCAGAAATGTCTGGCAGCTTCCTATCCATCTATTTCGAAGTTCAGTATTGCTCTGTAGTCGGAGTCTTCAGCCAGCTCACGATATCTGAGAAGGGGTGCGATCTGCGAGATAATTCTTCTCGTAGAAATCTTGGTATACGCTGACAGGGTTCTATTAAGCATTTTCCGTTCCGATGAGCAGTAACACTCACCCAAAGGCATTTGTGAGGCCTGCAAGGTCAACCACCAAGCAATTAGCCCAAGTGGCCGTCAAGCACGAGAAGGGATGTTCACCGAATCCGCAGAACAGGACGAGCCAGCAGCCAAAGACGGTCATCCACGCTTGTAGACCACCATCCGGATAAGATACAGGTGGTGTTTGGATGACTTCGGGAGCAGGCGGAAACAGTTCAATCGACTTCTCCTCATCCATGATTAGAACTCTTGATCCAGTGTGATGATTCTCGAGAACTCTTGTTGGGTATGAGCATTTCGAGCTGGCGTGACTGTCCTTTCGCAACTACTGTCGAGCCGCCTGCCCCACACCTCCCTATATCCCTTCGGCCCTTCGGGGAGACAGTCCCTTAGCTCCTCCGCTTATGTACCGTCTGCACCTCTGTCTTCAGCGACCAGCCGGGTCTGCTCACTCAATCTCATGGCCTGAGAGATTGCAGACGGCCACGCATTGTCCCGGGGGCAAAACACCTGTCAGTGCAGAGACCAATGGAATTGAAGCTAGAACGACGGCCGAGAGCAGTCTTGCAGTTCTCAAAGCTTGATTTCCGCACTCGTAATGAACGCATATCTTCGTAAATGTCATAGTATAACAACCCAAGCGTACTCTACCCCGTACAACTGCATGTCCTGCGACTTCAGGCAAAAGGCTACTACAGTCTTCAGAGAGGGGACATTGCACGATCTCATATTCAAGCGTGTCCGGACTTAAGGCTCTCTGGGTGAGTGGGCTAGCTGTCCAACTCTTCGGCTTTCTCTCCAGAACCGCTTTCCACGGAGTGGTTGACTGGAAGTTGCAAGGGGGCGTCTGGTGGGAAGTACTATCAGTATGTGTATGGATAGGGTAAGAAAAAGTCGGAGTACCTGTGACCCAGTTCATCTGTTCAGAGGGATTCTTGAAAAGGACACACAGCAAAGCGGCGATGATGGCTGGGTACCACAAGCGATATGAGCCCAACACCTATCGTGATTGATAGAATACGTACTGCCAGGGAGGAAAGCGAACCACACAATTTTGTAGCCAGCAGCTTGGGTGTTCTTCATGGCATCGGTGGCAGCAGCAATAATCTCAGGGGTGATCCCAGGAACACCAGCGATACCTTGACCACTCAGAAGAGCTACGATGAGCGCTGTAAGATTCTGGGGCTGGAAGCCGCGCATGAGGGCCGCTTGAGCGATTGCGGCAGGAACTTGTTCTGTGGTCTTTGACGCATAGATGGCATTGGCAATTGCAAGACCTACAAAACAAGTGTCATTAGTGATCTCTCAGTATCTTCCAAATCTTCGAGGCTTACTGACTGAGCCGCCAAGGGTGCGGGCTGAGATCGTCAGGGCGGATGCCGTCCCCATAAAGAGTGGAGGACAGGAGAGTTGTACGAGCGTTATAAGCAAGATGAGAGGTGCTGCAAAGCCGATACCACCGATACCATTGCTAACTCCAACTTATGAGCGAGGTGAGAAGTTTAAGCAGTCTGGTCACTCACAAAACTAGACCCATAAGACCGTTCCTGCCCGATAGGGCCAGACCAATGATACAGACGCTGAAGAATGTGAACCCAGCGCAAATTGGCCACTTCACATCCTTGCGCTTTGTAACGTCTGCAGTTGTGTCAGTAATTTTGTAGGGCGAGCAGGTCAGTCCCACCTACAGTATGACATGAAAGGTCCCAAAACGGTCACTGCAATGAAGAAAGGCAGAAGGCGCGCGTTCGTAGAAATCTTGCCCGGTATTCCCCAAAGACCAATGGCTTGTGCAGACTGTATCTCACACCTCTCAGTGACGATCTATGGTCGTGCGAACATGCTTACATATATGTTGTTGATAAGGTAGAACAAGGAGCCTTCTACAGCGATAACCACCAAGGCAATGGGGAAATTCCTGCCATTTTGGAAAAGGCGGTGGTCCAGAAACCCTCTGGCAGTGCCTTTCCATTCTTTTATTGGGAATTCGGGTCAGACATCTTGTAATCGAAAAGTGATGTCTAAGAATCGCTTACCGTATACAATGCAGCACGCAAACATGCTTGCGCCGATAGCCACAGGCACGTACGAGTGCTTATCGCTCCACTGAACATCATCAAGTCATGTTCAGCTTGATTCTACACTCTCCGAAGTTACGGGCTCTTACTCCGTAAGCCACTGGTCGTGACGAAATACAAGTCGTTAGCCGGCTCTTCAGACCCTTCAGACAGGAGACACTATGCCTTACTATCGCTTGCCCAAGCAAGACCCATCAGCAAAGGAATTAGGCCAGCCAGCAGCAGAAAGTAACCAATCCAATCCAGTCCTCGCAACTTTTGTCCAAGGGTTGAACTGCTAACGGTACGAGCAGGGGGGTGATAGAATATGAGGATCCCCAGCAGGATGATACCATTCTGTATCAGAAAGATGCGGAACACCCATCGCCAGCCATTGAGAGGATCCGCATTGACAGCAGCGCCTGATCCCAGCAACGCAAGGATTACACCGAAGGCGCCTACACTGTCGGAGAGCTGACATCAGTGAAATCCGACTTGATGTGTACCTCTTCCCACTTACACGGTCCCGTATGTTTGGACATGTGATCGATAGATACTTGGAACGACCTCACTTCCAATAGCAAATTGCAGGCCAGAGATTCCAGCAGCGAATCCAGTGATAGCTTGACCAGCAATGACGAGATTTATGTCGTTAGCCACCATAGGCAGGATGGCACCGATACAATAGAGAACGAAGGCTCCGACAACAATCCAGCGTCGGCCGTAGAGGTCGGCAATAATACTGAAAATAGGTCCTGTGGCGATGGAAGGCACAGCTTGCGCTTGCACAATCCAAATACGTTTGTCCATGCCATTGAGGGGCCCAGCAATCGAGTACGAGTTTGCAGCTGGGGCGACACTGTTGTAAAATACGTTTAGCTAGGATTAAGGTGTATGCGAGTATCGGTAAAGACTGCATACCCTATGTATGTGTTCTGAATCTGCATGAGGCCAAAGATAAGGAGGATAACCCAGGTGCGCCATGAGATAGTTTGTTTGGCATCAGGGTCTTGTCCCATGGTGCCCACCACGGTGACTGCTTCATTGGCTTCATCGACCGCATAGGTATCGTGGATTGGATCAGAGATCCGCTCCAAGCGGTCTTCTGAATGAGTGTCCTTCGTCGAATTCATTTTCTTGTTGTCGACAAGGGTCAAGGTGTTTGCAGACCAAGGCAGCTACCCCATAACCTTTTCTGACTGTCCCATGACAAGCCGGCCCCTACAATCTCCTCCGGGTGGGTGTGGGGAGGCTGCGGGGAAAGTTGGGAGTAGGAAGTAGGAAGGCCCGAGTGGGCTCGACCCATACGGGTTTTCCGACCAGGCCTCCCCTAGAAGAGATGCAGACCCTGTAATCTTAGCTCTTTCTCTCATATTATCACAGTGAGAACCGACGTACCATGGCTACTCTCACGCACGCAGACTTCACCAAAGCTCCAAAAACCGCAAAGGTAGTACCTCCTCCAGTGGTAGTGCGAGCGACACCCCTCATCACACATTTAGAGGAGGAGAAAACCTATAATGACTTCCGTGACGGTAAGAGGGAGCATGGCCGACAGTCAGACTTCGTTGACAATCGAAATGGTTTGCCGCCGTCCCGCAGACCTGCTTCGAGATGGTTATGTCGTTATAAAGGGCGCTGTTCCGCGCGAGCGAGCCCTCCAGTATTCTGACGAAATCCAAGAATGGCTCGAGTCATTCAACCTCGGCTACAAGAGGGACGATCCATCGACCATCAAAGAAGAATGTCTGCCCATCATCAACCCCAAGGGCCTTTTAATGGCCTACGGAGCTCCTCATGAGGTGAGATTACGCCAGCAGCTGCTCGGTGCGCTTGCAGACACTTATACTCGGGTTACGCGCTGCTTTTGCAGTCTTTTACATGGGCCGTTCGCTCGGAGCCTGGTGTGATTGCCGCATTTGAAGCAATTCACGGGACAGAAGACCTCATTGTCAGTTTCGACTCGATCAACATTTCTCTACCGAATCGTCGAGACATACCTAAAAACAATGCCTGGGCACACCAGGACCAGGGTAGGCATCAGACAAGCCCCTAGTGATAATGGAGCGACGCTGATGACCGCACAGATCCAGAGCGTCCTGGTTTCCGATGCGTCCAAGGTCTAGTCAATCTACTGCCATGCGGGGACGACGACGGTGGACTTGTCGTTATGAAAGGAGGCCACAAGATCAGTGAAGAATATCACAGAGTCTTCGCCGAGGAGGAGCAGGAATTCCGCTGGACGAATGAGGTAAAGGAAAGGACGATCGAAGTATCGCAAGGTGACTGACCGCATTTCTCCGATGCAGATGTACGTCTTCAGAGACACCGGTCTTGCTTGGTTGAAGGAGCGAGGCTACGAATTCGTCAAGGTCAATTGTGAACCAGGCGACCTCGTTCTGTGGGACTCGCGGGCTCCGCATTACAATGTCTCTCCACAAGGCAGCACGCCCCGTTTCGTCATTTATACTTGCTATGCGCCAGCCGACTCTGCTACTCAGGAAGAGCTCGTCAAGAAGCGCATGCTATTCGAGACTACTCAGGGGACCAGTCACTGGCCTCAGGGCCTGCAAGCACACATTCGCGAATATGTGCAGCCCATCAGAGACGGCCAGCCTGACCCTCTGAATACGTGGAAGCCTAGAAATCCCCCTCAACTGAGCGAACGAGCATTCAAGTTGACTGGCATCCCCTACATCCAAGCTAGCGCCTGAGGCCGTGTTCATGGATAGTGTCTTCGTTGTATCACAGTTGGTCCGCCTCGAAAGACTTAGCGATTGGAATTTCTGTAACTGTAGAATAGGTTTCGTCCCATATCGTTGCGGGACCCACACTTGCACGTCCTCTCTGTTCCGTATCTTCCGAAACTCGCCTAACGCCCCAGCAGACGGCAGAAGTTGCAGTCGTATGTCATGTCAATACCAACTGAAGCTAGCCGATTGCTGGCTGGGAACGTCGAAATGGACGAAAGCCAAGAAGCGGCGTCGGACGAAGGATCTGGCTCCAGCATCCGCCAGGGATCTGTAGCAAACGAAAGGGGGATGCCAATACGCTCTCGCTATGCCTGTACGCATCCCCAATGCAATAAAACTTTCTCAAGACAAGCCCATCTACGGAGACACGCTCAGTCGCACGGCGAGCAAAAGCCGTACAAGTGCGAGGTACATAGCTGCTTGATATCAGCATATCCTTGTCAGCTCTTTGCTGATGGTCTTTGTCGCACCCGAACGGTCAATCATGATGGTTGCCTCAGATCTGTTCATCTACTTACGCACGCCAGGACGTGTACACGAGGCATAAAGCACAACATGCAGTACGGGACACTGCGGCGCTGGCGAGCGGCTCGGGTCTTTATAGGGGTCGCACCAGATTGGCCTGCGAACAGTAGGTTTTGGGAGAATTACAGCCCCTCGGGATGATGTTCAGTTCGGATATAGGTGCGCAAAAGCAAAGAGCAAGTGTTCAGGGGTATGGCACACGAGCCAGCATCCATAAAGCGTTACCTGACTTTTACAAATGGTAGGCACTTCCTTGCGAGAGGTGCCATAACTCTGGAAAGGAGTGCACATATCCTGCAACTGGCGAACCGTCGTTACACAGCGGACTCATGTCAAAGTCTGTCTCAACCGCACCACAAGACATACCTGCAACCGAATCTATCTTTGCGGACTTGACCACCACCGCTTGGCCTGAAGAGAATTCCTTCTACGATATGGATATGCTCAGCACGTTTCCACCTGTCGCCTCGACATCTTACATGACATCAGGAATACCGACAAGTAGCAGCGCTGCCTCTGCCAACGCAGTGCCGGATCAAGCGCTGGGACATTTTGCACCTGCTATACAGCTCGAGTCCGCCAATTGGCTATTCCATCCAGATTTGTACTCCTTTTCGGCTCCTGAAATAGTACAAAGTACCGCAACTTCTCATGTTCAGCAGCAGCAGTTCCCTCATATCTCAGTGGCGCCTTCAGCGTCCAATGATGTAGACCTTGACTTTCTGGATCTCGACTATCTCGATTTCCTATTTCCAGACTCGACGAGAGAACCAATTTTCCCACTCTGCTCTACGACAACACCTAGTCATGGTGGGCCTCCTGGACCGCCACACCTCACATCGATGGGTCTTAATGGCGACCACAATCCAAATTCAAACGAGCTTTTTCGACGCTTTCAAGTTGTACCACCTCCTGTTGTCAACTCAAAGGAAGATCAGACCTCAGCGGTAGAGGCCCTACGAGCGCTCGGCAACGGTGAGACCGAAGGTCCTCATTTCTTGGACAATCCTCGAACTCGGGGAAACTCTCCCGTACCAATCACCAGCAAAGCGCCCGATTCTGATTTGGACCCCAACGCTATACCTTCTGTTCACGAACCGGAAGCATTATCGTCGATGGAACGATTGTATATTGGACCGCGTACGTCTGCCCATGCTCCTGTTGCTTTCCCTGCAATCTGACCACATTTTCATAGTGCCTGATATACGGGACGACCGTGAATCTTGATGTGCCGCTCGTGACGATTGTGAGCTGATCATCTTGTGGCTTCGTTGTAGCTTCTCTAGCAGGGCCTCCAATAATCAACTTCGAACAAATGTCGTTGACTACAATGCTGGAAGTCTTGCACTATGCTAGGATTAAAAGACCAGCTTATCACGATGTATACGGTCAAATGGCAAAGATGTGTGTTTTTATGCCCTTCGTGTCCTCTCTCTCATTTTACACACGACCGCTGATGCTCCCCATCAACAGTCCATTACGTAGATACAGTGCTTACTGCGACATTTATGTGCAGAAAGTGCAACCTCATTTGCCCATGGTTAGAATTCCTTTCTTTGGCAGACGTAGCGTCCTCCTAATTCCTGCTACAGCTCCACCTACCTACTTTCAAGTCAAGCCGCGCCTCTGGATTTCTGCTTTGTGGCCTTGTCTTTATGGGCGCGCAGTATCATATGCATCCTGCGTAGGCCTGCTGAACAAACCTCAGAGGCACAACTTAACATTCTCTGCTCAGATCCGCACGACTTTCATATCTTCTTTCAGAAGTCGTGTTCTCTGCTGCTGGCACCCTTGTAGGCCATATTTCATTGATGCAGACGGTATACAGCTGACTGATCGCGCGTGCAGCTCTCATTGGATAGTAGCCTAAGTCGCAACCAGGAACTGTGGCAGACCTATTTGCTGTGGACCTTGATACGCTACACAGGTATTCGCCGTCTTCTGGAGCTAGTCGATGTGTTCCGCAATACATTGACCGTTTCGCTGGCTAAATTGTGAGCAAGTCCGTTGGTTTGCCTGCTCCCTCTGAAGATGCTTCACAGACATACTTTTGACGGAACTATATCTCCATTGGACATTATGGCTGAAGAGACAACCACCGAAAAGAAATGGCTGGCGTGGAAGACGCGCGAAAGTCGTTTGCGCACTGGCTTCGCCTGCTTCTTGTCCGACGGTACGTAATTTCCGTCCGATTGCCTTATGATGCTGTGATGTTGACAAGTGGCCTCTTAACGTTATAGCGGAATTCACCATCTTCTTGGATCGACAAGGCATGATGTCACCAAGCGAATTGCAATCTCAGCTTCCGTGTGCAGACAGTCTTTGGGACGCTACTAATTATAACGATTGGTGGCAAGCGCTGCCGCAACACCCGCCTAAATTGCCTGCAGCGCATTTACTCTTTGAAGGAGCCGTGCCTTCGGAAGAATACTTGGCAGCAGCAAGGGCATCCTCTTTTGCTTCGACTGTCCTGTGAGCGCCTGGCAAAAGACGTACATTTCTCAGGTAGCTGCTGAATGGTCGCCGTCAGTGTCCAGCTTGTGCATGTTTCCCTTTGGTACCTCCGCAGTTCTGGTTGTCTCAACGCGACGACGCTGCGAGCAGGCGAAGCAGACGCTCTTAGAACGCTTTCGGCTCTGGGGAATGGTCCAAATGAGTTTACCCCCAGCGTGCCCGCACGATTGACTCCGGGATGGACCGGTTACGCAATCGTGAGCACATACCCTTCGCCGTAGGGTCCCCTCTGACTCCACCAACGCAGCTCTACCACATTTGTCATATCAGCATTCGCACACCTCTGTCGTCTCTGTTGAAAGCATCGGGGAAGAAAGGCAGGATCGATGCTGCACAGACGCGCAGATTAGTACGCTTAGCAGGCTCATCGATCACTGCCCAGAGCTGATGCATCTGCATGTAGCTATTGGAGCAGTTTCGAGGCGACCGCAGAACAGCGCGAATGCTTGCGCTGCATGCTGGACAATGCTTTCGTCGCATCCGCGATGAAGGGACCGGGGCCACGCATGAGATTTTCTCAATCTTTTTCTCGTCTCTCTGTCTCTATCTATACGCTGTAGCGTTTGAACAGGACAAGCCATCACCGGAAGCATCCGCGACACCCCTCGATTGCGCTAAGCCTTCGTAGGTCTTTTCCTGACATTCGGCCTGTTCTGTCTCTGATTGCCTATATCGCAGCATTTACGAGGTAGCGTGGACTCTGAGTGATACCGGCGCAGCGAGTATCAATGGCCATCTATTGACCTCAAGAGAGTCAGGGATCCTCGTACTCGATGCCGCAATCGATATTCTCACAAAGAAGCAAGTTTGGGGAATGCGCTGGAATCTTATCCGCTTGCTCCGCGCCGTAGCGGATGAAAAAAATTGAAGTGTCCATAGGCCTAAGCCAGTGGTATGCCCCAAAATCAACTTTTGTTTTGCTCTGGGACCACCACTGTTTTTCTTCAACTCAGCGTCTATTTGTTCCAGCTAAAGCAAGATCGACTTTGTTATGATCAGTCTGGAAACGGCTACCTGTTTTTGATGACCAGCGCCTAGAATCAACAGAAACCAAACAGCCGTTTCGAAGCTGAAAACAAAGTCTCAATTGTTATTAATTGTAAAAAGCGGGCTAGGCGCTGTCGATGCAGGACAAGTAGCGGTTTCCAAGCTCAGAACAAAGCCCATCCTTTTTTTAAAGGAAAAAGCGGCTACGCCGTAGGCGCTGACTCGTCAAAACAACACTACTTCTGATGGGAGTATGTTCTACCTAAACTGGGAGGACAGGCAATACCACGCGACTAGGGTAGTCTGGTCCGATATGCACAATGTGCTTTCCAACATCATCGTGGTCGACCCGGATTTCACACGTCAACGGCTTTTGACCTTCTCGTTGCCAGCCTTTGGGCAGAACCTCGGAGCGTGGGTTGCAGGCTTGATAACCGTTATGCCCGATTGTAGGCTTTTCGAGCAGGCGGACGGCGAGCTGCACTGGAACTGGCGTCTTCTTGAGTCTAAAGCGTTTCTTCTGAGTTCAGTGCGAAGACGTACAGGCAACTTGCAAAACTGAAAGTGTTCACCCATCAACAATACTTTACCGGTTTTCCCTTCCCTCTGATGCCTACGGGGAACGTGGGGACTTTATCCCATTCCTCCACTTCTAAGAGTTCCCACCTTCCCGATAGTCATTTTCTTGATTCCGTAAAGTGGAAGCAGTTAGAGGTGATGAGACTATCCAGGGTGGGGCTGGTGTGAGATCGCATTGAACGGTCCCCCGTCCGCCTCTTCTTACTACTGTAGCCATGTTCACACTCAGATGGGGCATCGTCGGTACTGGCAGTAAGTTTCAGAAGTATCACTTGGGCAGCTTGAACTGAACAATCTCTTCTTGCAGGAATAGCCGGGCAATTTGTCGCGGTAGGCTACAAGTGGCTCGTTCGAAACAAGTATTCCTGAGCTTCCGCACGAACAGGACATATCCATAGACCCTCAAGTACGAAACAACGAAAAGATTGATCATGCATTGGCGGTCGTTGGGTCGAGGAGCAAAGAAAAGGCCGAAGTGGGTCAACACGGCTTTCTACCCTCGATCTTCATCTCAACTCGATTTGTCTCTTAGCTTTTCCTGAAAAATAATGCTCCTCAAGGCGCGCATGCTCAAATCGAGAAGCTCTATTCCACGCCTCCTCAAGCTGTCGGCTCTTACGAAGAAGTCTATGGTCATCCAGTAAGAGACGACGGGTTTTCCTGTACCTGCTGTACTGAATGCTGGAACAGGATGTAGACATCGTGTACATTGCGGTTCCTCATCCAAATCACTTTCCATGCGCAAAGGCTGCTCTCGAAGCTGGGAAGGGAATCTTGGTGGAGAAGCCCGCTACATTGACAGCCGCAGAAAGTCAGATTCTCATAGATCTTGCTAAAAGCAAAAACCTTTTCTTCATGGAAGGCGTCTGGACTCGCTTCTTACCTCTGGCCGCGCGTTTCCAGGAGTTAATCCACGTCGAGAAAGCCATCGGAGACATTCATCATGTCTTTGTTGACTTCGGACTCGCCTTTTATCATCTACTGCCACCCCAAGCACGCCACTTCAACGCACAATTGGCTGGTGGAGCTCAGCTAGATGTGGGCCCGTATGCAATTTTGTGGGTAAGTGAAGCCCCGTCAGCGATCAAGTTCCGTCGAATGACCGTATTCCACATCTACAGGCTCTGTTGAGTCTTTACGAACATCCTGAGAATGGCCGTGAGCCGCCCTCGAAGATCTCGTGTTCCTCGCTGCCAGACCCTCGAACAGGAGTCGACCTCTTCAGCACATTGACGATCGATTTTCAGAAGATCCTGGCTCGAGCCGAGTGCGCTTCCAATTTCATGGTGCCCTCTGCTGCCGATTCACCGGTCAAGGTCATCGGAACAAAGGGTGAGATCCACGTCCAGAGGAGCCCTGCTCGCCCAGAAAAGCTTGTTATACGCAAGTATCAATCAAAGGGACCCATCGTAGCTGTCGAAGCGTACGAAGAGACGCAGGAAAGCTACCCTGTTCCAGGTATCGGTTTAGGCTTTGAAGCGGACGCAGTCGCAGAAGCTGTCGCAGGTGGGTAATTCATTCAGCATGTTCAAGCGTGATATTGGATTTAACGCTTGCATGTCAGGAAAACGACTCTTTTGTCAGAAATGCCCTCCAGAAGCGACTCTGGTTACAATGAAAATCCTTGATGAATGGCGCAAGCAGACAGGGTACACATATCCTCCTGGACTTGTAAACGTAGAATAAGCCCTCTGTTATTGTACATAAGCCGTTCAGCCTTTGAAACACGATTTCAGCGACTATGCGGATGGTCTGCACCTAAGTCCGATCACGCCTCTTGGGACACTTTTCTCCACAGTTGGAGGAAGCCCATATGACATGAGCTTCGAACGTTCAATCGTGGCTGTCTCGGGCATGTCTGGATACTCTTAAGTGCGACGTAGCTTAGGTCCTTGGCAGAATAGGACGTTCCTTGCCAGTGTAATATTACTTTGCATACATGGGCGGTTAAATACTTTTGGGTTCTCGCGCTAATTCAGGGCCTAAACAGATCTAATTGTGTAATTACCGGACCCCAGCTGAACCGGGAGGGAAGCGATAGCTGTACCATTGCTAAACTGGTAAGTACCGTTCTTGGGCGGCACTACGGTACCACTGGTGCCTTCAGGGACTTCGATTCGCATAGTAAGACTGTCATCTTCTAGTGCCCAGGAAGCAACGAGAGGGCCAGAGGGAGTCTGAAGAGTACCATTTGCATGCTGCAAGCCCAGATCAAGGGGTGCAAAAGTCCATTCTTTATAGGCTGGGGCAGAAGGTCGGATGCCAAGCGCGTAGCGTGTCAACACAGCTGTCGCGCCGGAGCCCCATGGATGACCAAGACTGGTAAAGATGGAAAGACCCGGACTGCCTTGGTAATCGACATATTCCCAGGACGATCCGGAGTAGTTTGGACCTTCAACAGCCATAGCAGCGTACATTCCGTCCAGAAGGTATCGCATTTGCTCGACTGCACCGATTTGTCCAAGAGCTTCCAGCAGGTAGCCGCTCTTATATGGCGAGAGAGGGGTGAAAGGTGTTCCCACGATCTCAGAGGTTTCTACGTAGGCTATGCCATACTTGAGTGCATCAAGGTGGGGAAGTTGAGCATTGGTCTGCTCTAGAGTACTGACATTGGCGATGACAGCCATTGCTAGATCGATGTAGGAAAAGTTTGCGTCTGTTGTAGACATGGCGAAAGCACCGGCCGTGGCATTCCAGAGGAGATTTTGGATGGCAGAAGAGGTAGTGTCTGCTTGCTGGGTATAATTACTTGCCAAGTCTTGCTCCCCCAGAGCCGTCGCCAGTTCAGCCATGTTCCTCATTGTGTAAACGAAATATGCCGAAGCAGCTGTTCCATTTGCTACGCCTTTCCAGATTCCTTGCGGAGCCCATAGCTGATTCGATGGCTCCACGATAGAGTTGGAAAAGGAGATTTGCCTCTTAAGAGTCGACCACAGGCCGGAGATGAAATCGAGATCACCAGTCGAGAGATAGTAGTGATGAGCGGAATTGAGAAAGTCGAGCTGGTAATCGAGGAGAGCTGTATAGGGCAGATCCGTCCAAGTTTGCGCGTACTTGGATACAATGCCCATCGGGTTGCTCGTGCCAACCCCCCCGTAGTTGCCAATGTGATCGGAGGCGGATCTGATAGTCCCTTTCCATACTTCATAGTCTTGAGTGGAGACAGCGATGGTGGTGGCAGTGGTATAAAAGTCGCCCAGCCAAACGAGACGGTCTCTTTTTCCTCCGTCGAGCTATGTAGGGAATTCAGCATCAAGTTTATACAGGACTTCTCGGGATCCACTCACGCATTGACTATATGTATTTGTATGCACAGCGTACTCACCAATAATGTCTGCATCCATCATAGTGTTCGTGTAGATGACTGTACCGTTCAGGTCTGCTACCCGAACGTTGCGATAGTACGAATCCTGTCCCTGCCACCCTCCGAGCCCGATAGTATGGGGACCAAAGTAGAAAGGTGCAGGTGGAGGAAGATAGTCGTATGAACTATAGTTGATCGATGCAAATTGCTGTCCGTTGATGCTAAGGTTGTAGATTTCCTGATTGAAAGATGACGCGCTAATGTTCACCCACTCCCCTTCGAAGAGAGGCCCAGGTAGAGCAACCTCTCCGTATCGGTACCCAGGGATCGTGAGGTCGGTTGGTGCAGTGCCAGAGTTGTTTTGCAGACCGAACATTGCTCCTAACGTGACAGTGTTGGCAGGAAGAAGTGTTCTGTTCCATGTGCTGTAAGTAGCGTCTTCGGAAAGGTTACCAGTAAAATAGAATTGAGGGCCGTAACCGATCAAGCCGGCATCCAATGCAAAACCAAAGCCACCTCTGGCTATCTTTGCTTCAAATGATAAGCTGTATGCATTTGGGAGTAGCCCAGTGAGGTTTGCAGAACGCCCGGTGTGCTGGCCTCGAATGAAGACCCCACTTTCCCCCGCAAGGTCCCAGGTGGTAGTCTGCGTATTGTTTCTGACGCAGGCATGCTGAGCGGATGTAGGACCAAGGTGCCAGATGCGATTATAAGTCTCGTTGGAGCATGAGAAAGTGCTCTTGGTGTCTTTAAGAGTTGCATCACCGGAGGCATCTTGCGCTTCAGTCGTTGCAGAAGTCGGCTCGATGCCAATGTATGAGAGCGAGAGTGACGAGCCTTGAGTGAGCTGCACTTTCTGCCATCTCTGTGATCCTTGGATGAAATACGCCTTGTAGTCCTTCTGACCTTTCGCGATTAGGTCGGTGACGTTTACAGTCTCTGATCTGAAGTTGCTGGCTAATGCGGAGGTGAATCCGTAAGGACCATCGCCGTATGGTTGCAGTATGCCGCTGGATATAATTTCTTCCTTGTTAGCCCCGTACAGATCACATAGCAATCAAGAAAGGAAACCTACGGGTATCCCTCCGAAAAAGTCAGTAGGACTTCTACATAGTCTCCTGTGGCGTTGTTGACACCAAAAACAGGGTAGCCGGATGTCAAGGCGCCATAGTCAACTGAGAAGTACGCCCGACTCAGCGTCAGCTGAAAGCCCGCGAACAGATAGACAGGAGAGAGTCCTCACGCAGTACGCTTTCGTTGGTGCGGAGGGTCAGAGGCGCTTGATAGACCTCTGACATTGTATTGCCGACATATTTTGGATTATATCGTGCTTCGGTCTGTAAGGGGAGAAGCAGGAGCGCAATGGATAGGAGACTCCGCTTAAGCATGGCTGGGAAAGCTTTTGGAATGCTAGGCACGCGATATGTATGATTTCGCAAGGAATGTAGGTCTACGAGAACGAACAGAGGCCCGCGAATTGCGGTACCGTACTTGTAACGTTGACGAAGAATTCCCGGGGGAGAACCAGGACTCCACACGGGGAAAGGCATGCGTTTTCCTACAGTCTCTGGCCCCTCCAAGAGATTTCTTTTTGGGAATTTCATGTCGGGAACCTGGTGGGTCCGGGAGCGGTGGGTGAGGGCTGATTTTGAGAGAAGTAGGGGAACGACCTAGACGTTTGTCTGATAATCTCGCCTGTTGAATCACTAGAGCATCCCCCAAGCTGTCGACAATGCCTGTTCTCGACGGTCCTCCCCAGCTTCCCAAAGAATGTGAGTCGAGGCTGGAGGCAAGTTGCGCTTGCCAGCTGATGCGCATCTGTAATCGCGACAGATGAGACAGGCGGATCATTTCTGATGCTTTGCAAGCGAGTCAAGCCTTCGCAGCGGTACAAGCCATAGATTGATCCGTGTTAACGCATCTGCGCAGATTCCAAGTGCACCCTGGTAAATTCGAACGAGTCAACGAGCTTCTGATTGCCAACGCAAAGCATGCGCAAACTCCAGCAGAAAGCGGCACCATCGCCTATCGATTCTACTGGAACATCGAGCAGAGCGTGGTCGTTGTCTACGAAGAATACGCAGATCTGGCAGGATACGAGGTGAGCAGAGGCGGCCTTGCTTCAGGTCCTTGAACATTGACTGATCAGAGCTTGGCTAGGCGCACAACAAGTCGCCGACATCGCCTGTTTTCGGGAAAGCCTTGATGACAGAAGGCCTATTTGGGGACATAGAGGTGGATTTCTTGCGCGAGACAGTGGTGTGAATGAACTGTGTGATAGTAGATCTCGAGTCTATCCATGCAGACGCTCATCGCAATCTCAAAGGCGGGCACTCTGTCATCGAAAGGGAAGCAAGGGGCCGGCTTCCATTTTGCAAGATGATTTAGCATGTGGCATTGCAGTAGCACAATTATTTAGACAGAGACTTCCCGAGACACACTATCATTACACGTTTCAGACGACTTGAGTGGAGGGGAAAATATGAGGAAATAAGGTGGGAGAGAAATCCGGTGAGGACAGTCGTCCCTCTGGAAGAAAAACAGAGAAAATATATCCTAATTGTATGTATATATTGTATGTGCGAGGCGCCGGGCTGCTTAATGCTTCTTCGCCAAGTCGAGCCCGTCGAATTGCGAACTAAGGCTCGTTAAATCGTCCCTCTGACCTTGTTCGAGAGGAACCACCACCAGTTTACTTCTACCGCCAACGATATCTGCAATCTTCTGCCCGTCAAGCACCTTTGTGTTAGACCCTTTAACGGCGGGTACCATCGACCGGGTTACGGGTCGTTCACCTGCAAAGGCGTCCCAGAAGGCCGTAGACAATTTCTCAAATAGTGTTTTGGTAGCGAGAGCACCGACGTGCTCTGCTACTCTCTCTGATTCCCGGGCTGGATCGACGACAGGAGAGGGCGAGGTGCCACCGGCGAAGAAAGCAGGTCTCAGACCAGCAGGTAGGGTACTTCCTGATTTCTGAGCTTGTTGCGAGGCTTGTATACCAGCGACGTTGTGCGCGAGCTTGGAATATAGCTGGCCTCTGTAGTCTTGCAAGCTGTCATTTCGGAGGAGAAGGAAGGGATTCGTCTCGAAGAACGAGTCGCGGATCGGATCGGACGAGGAAGTCTTCTTCTGCTGATTGTGATTGTTGGAAGAAACGGCGGCGGCGGCAGCGGCTGAGGATACGAATTGATCTCTGAGGAAGTTGACCTGAGCCTCGCTCAGTCCATTCAGAGCAGGATTCATGTTTCCTCCATACGCAAATGCATTCGAAGAAGGATTTGCGTCCTTCTCTCTCTTTCCAGCTAGAAGGGAAGCAGCGGAAGAGGGAGAAGGGAAGGAAGCGGTTGGTGAATTGATGTTGATTTCTGGGACAAAGGTGGTATGAACATCCATTGCTCGTCCGCCTGAACCGAAGCCCCCGAATGGGGAAGCTGAGGTATCCCAGAATGACCCGCCTGTAGAGGGTGAGATGTCTTTGCGCACGTTGGGCTTGGCTGTCGATGAGCGTGTAGACACTCTTCGTTGTGCTTGCTGGGACGAAGGTGCAGTGGAAGTAGAAGCGGCTGCGTCGAAGAGCGACTCGGCATCGCCGTTGGTTGAAGCTGAGCTAGAAGCGGGTGACAGAGCAGGTAGAGAGCCAGCACCGTATAGATCCTCTTCGTCGGGCGATAAGGAAGTGGAAGATGTGGAAGCGACTGGAGCTGCAGAAGCCGAGATCTTGGCTGCGATGCTCTCCCAGTTCTTCTTGAGCATCTCGATATCAGCTCGCAGACCTTGGTTTTCGCTCTACGGACCAAAAGATGTAATATCAGTAACCGTGATCTGCAGCTAAAGCGTAGAAGGACGACCTACCCTGAGCGTGCCGACTTCCTCTCTGAGTCCGTCAATAATCTGATCCTTCCCATTGATCTCTGCTTCGAGGGTATCGATGTGTGCCTTTCTTCTGTGTCTGAAATTTCTAGCTGATATCTTGTTCCTCAACTGTCTCTTCTCCTTACTCGACAGCTTCTCGTATTCTTCCTTTGATGGTCTGTCGATGTAGTCCGGAACAGGTACTAGAGCATGTGGATGTGAGACAGTGGAAGTAGTGGTGGCAGAGGAAGCTTTCTTGGAGCTAACTGAAGCCTTGTTGGAAGCGGCAGAGCTCTTCCTGCTGGAAGAAGCGGTGGATCGACGAGCACTCTTGCGAGGGGCATGTTCGGCTTCCGAGTCCTCTTCTTGATCATCGTCGTCGTCCTCATCTTCCTCACTCAGTTCCTCGATAATGAGCTCGCTCACGGCTCGCTTCTTGGCTGCCCTGCGAGCGGTCGGAGCGGGAAGCTCCTGCTCGAGTGCCTCTGACTTGACGCGGATGCGAGTGATGGGAGCATTTGCTGTAGTTTGCTGTTGTGATTGCTGCACGATGGGTGGTGCTACTGCCTGTTGTTGCTGCTGCTGCTGCGGCAGCGATGTGTATCGGGGATCGATGGGTAAGTCCGAACCCGAAGGAATCGAGAGGGGCGAAAAGGCGGTGGAATTGAAGGAGTAGGAGGGAAGTTCAGACGTTGCAGTTGCGTCTGCGAAAGGATAGAGGGGTGCTGATTGCTGCATTGTTTGTTGATGCTGTTGGCCATTTGCGGAATTGAGAAGGCTCTGGAACGATTCGATGTCCTGCATCGCGATGGTGGATGTCGATGGCTGGTACATCTGCTGTTCCTTCTGCTGTGCACTAGTCATGTCGAGGTAGTACCTGGGCGCAGCCTCAGCATCAGTAATGCCCTGCTCAGCTCGGGCCAGTCTCACTTGAACAAGTCGATGGATGATCCTTGCTGCTGCTGCTGCTCATCGTCGTTGAGCAGCATGTCTGTATTGATGAAGCTGAACGCTGAGGGTGACAGCGGCTGGCTCTCAAACTGCATGGCTGCGGCCGACGTGGTGCTCAGAGTACGCGTAAGCAGGGCTGGTGGTGATTCTTGCAGGATGTGGGATCTGGCGATTCTTGGGGATAGATTGGATTGATCTTTAAAAGTGTTGTAAGTTGTGCTGATTGTGTTGAAGCAGAAGAAAGAGCAGTCACTGAGATCCTCCATCAGTCATCTTCCCATCGCCGTTGCCCTTCGCCCGAGATTCGGGATTTGGTGGCAAACTGATAGGAGGGCTGCCGCTGGATGATGAAGCCATAAGGATCATCTCCGAAGATCAACAGAGCAAGAAGAAGATTAGAAGATGCGAGAACGAAGCGGGTTTATCGCAAGGGAGTACGCCCAAATGACCAAATCGTTGAAGATCTGGCAAGCAAGATCACATCGCATCCAAGTTCCTGCCTGTCATGCTGCCCCTCCGCCCAGCTTCCTGAGCATACCACTCAATGCACCAGAATTACCCACCGCATTACTGACTCGCGCTCGGAATCGGCGACGTCGTGTAGGAACTCCGCTTGCAGCTTGTCGCGGGTTTGTCATAGGCCGATCCGTCTGAGAAGACAATGAAAATGCATTTATACCCTTGATTTGTCTCTCACTGGATCCTGAGGATGAGGAAGAAGACAAACTGACCTTCTTTCGTTCTGCCTCGAGTAACGCACGGCCTCGAGCCAGCCAGTCTTCATCCGTACTTTGCGAGACAGGCGTATAGTCCCCCACTATACGCGTCGAGAGAAGTGTCCCAGTTGCAGTAAATCTATCCACGCGGCCATCTGCAGCACAAAGCTTGTCAGCTAACAGAGCTTATGGAAAGGCTGACTCGGCTCAGGCTTAGCTCACTGTCGTTACCTAGGACGGCACGCTGTGTGTACTGCTGCACGAAGTAGATGTTCGTATAACCTCTCAGATCTCTTCCCTCATCCTTCGGCCCACGCACAGCCCATCCGCGCTCCAGCAGACTTTTAATGATCAAATCGACAGCATGCTCCACCATGCCAAGATTCGTTCCTACTAGTATGAGCAACGCTTCACTGCTGGCTTTGTAGCTTGGTCGAGTGAAGGTCCGTAAGTGCTGGTTGATCAGGTGAGGAGCGGCGGATAGAATACTTTCGATATGAGAGCGGAGCGTGATGTCCCAGGGTCGAAGGAAGTGGAAACATACGTGTAGTGGAGAAGGAGTAGCTTGTGGAAGCGAGAGAGGTGGGTGTCTTTCAGAGACATATCGTGTCATCGAGCCAGGTTCAGTAGGCAGCAACATGGAAGTGTCTGAGGGGTCGGTTGTGCAGCTTATGCGTAGCAAAGGCACCCTGAGGAGCGGAGGGCCCGTGGCTTGAGACGTAACGAAAAATTAGTTCCACTTGTCAAACGGTTCAGATGCCAGGCTCTCGTCCGACTACGCTGCATGAACGCATGTGCTCGATAGCTACAAGAAAAACTAATCACTAGAATTGAACGCAGTGACAGCTGGCCAGTTGTTGGCGGCATTTGAACAGCTTGTGAAGGGAAAGGCAGAGGTTCCTTCTACGAAACGGTAGCGAGGAATAAAGATAATAGGAGAGGGTGGAGGAAGGGAGAAGAATGCTGCGAAAGCGGAAGCGCAAGCGCAAGAAAAAGGGTAATTAACAATGTCCTCTTGCGAAAGCTTCTTGCGCTTCGATGATTGGAGATATGGATGATCCGATGCCGCATGCTGGTGACGGTCGCGTCTTGCTGCTAGGATCGCCATCTATGAACGCGACTCACAAGCGCTTGCGAGCCGTAAGTACCTTCACGGCGGCTCGCTTGCTGAGCAGGGCAGTATGCAGTCTTATCGCAACACAGTAGTTCATGCTCCCATGTGTTGTTTGACCGATGTGACGAGTCATGCCAGGCCTTGAGACGCTTATGCATGTTGCTTTCTTTTCCTCACCTCAAATCCGAGAATCCCAGCACAAGCATGGCGTCCGTTCTCGAAGCCATCAGAGCGCGTCTTGAAGCGTTATCCATCGTCCCCTCATCAGCGTCAGACTCTTCGTCAGCCAAAGAACTGAAAACATATGTCTTCAAGCCAAAGGGAGGCGACAAGCAGGTCGTAGCGGTCGTCTGCGAGCACGACAAGGACGTTGGCAAAGCCAGTAATCTTGCGAAGACATTGGGCTTGAAGGACATGAGGGCCGCTGAGGAATCATACATCCAAGAGCATTTGGGCGAGTCGAAAGCGTCGGGTCAGTTTTCGGGAAATGAGGACAAATGCAAGAAAGAAAACTGAAGAATCCTGATGGTTGCTGAACAGTCTCTCCACTATCTCTATCGCAAGACAACGCCGCCTCTGTCCTCCTCGTCCTGTCCGACTCCATCTCGACGCTCGATACTGTGACCGTAGGATCCACAACTTTAAGCTCTGCCGACCTCTTGAAATACATCAACAGCACCTCTGTGACGATCAAAGAGCAAGCATTCAGCGAACGCGGCGCAGCTGGCGTTGTAGCTCCAGGAACAACAGGCCCCGTGCCTGTTGCAAAAGTCTCTGCGCCTTCAAGCAAACCATCCAAAGACAGCAAAGAAGCTACGCGAGAAGATGCGTCCGGAAATATCCAGTCTTTGGGTGTCACCATCAAGAAGGATCAAGAGGATTTCGGAGGATGGTACAAACAGGTGCTCACTTACGGAGATATGCTCGACTACTACGATGTATCTGGGTGTTATATCCTGAAACCCGCTTCATACGGTGTTTGGGAGATGATCCAGCGTGAGCCGGATGTACTCACCCTACAAAAGCAAGTGCTAACGGATATGATGTAACAGGCTGGTTCGATGGCGAAATCAAGAAGCTCGGAGTGGACAACTGCTACTTCCCTATGTTCGTATCAGCAAGAGTGTTGGAGCGCGAAAAAGATCACATCGAAGGCTTCGCTCCTGAAGTCGCATGGGTGACAAAAGCGTGCGTGATTTGAACCTCTCGTATGACCTGTCCAGCTTACCGTAAATCTATATACAGCGGCTCGTCCGACTTGGCCGAACCTGTTGCTATCCGACCTACCTCAGAAACTGTGTAAGCTCTACAACTCGAAATAATGCTGGAAATTACTGAGCGTTCTGTGACAGTATGTATCCATACTATGCTAAGGTATGCAGCCGCAGAGCGTCTTGGTAGCTTTTCTGACCCCATTCCTGTAGTGGATCCGCTCGCACCGTGATCTTCCTCTCAAGCTCAACCAGTGGAACAGCGTGGTGAGATGGGAGTTCAAAAATCCTCGTGAGTTGGAACCGTCCCCGAGTGACGATGCAGTACTGTACTGAAGATAGCGCACAGAACCCTTCCTTCGTACCCGAGAGTTCCTATGGCAAGAAGGGCATACTGCATTCTTGACTAAGCCAGAGGCAGACAAGGAGGTTCTTCAAATCCTGGATCTATACAGGCGCGTCTACGAGGACCTACTGGCCGTTCATGTTATTCCTGGAGTCAAATCAGAGAAGGAGAAGTTTGCAGGCGGTCTGTACACGACTACTGTCGAAGGTTTCGTTCCTACGACTGGTAGAGGTATCCAAGGTGGTACCTCGCACTGTTTAGGACAGAACTTTTCCAAGATGTTCAACATCACAGTAGAAGATCCCAATAAGGCCGCGAACACAGAAGGAGAGGCCTCCAAGCTGTATGTCTGGCAAAATTCCTGGGGTCTCTCAACGAGAACGATAGGTGTGATGGTCATGGTGCACGGAGACGATAAAGGTCTGGTCATTCCTCCTCGAGTCGCGCAGTGCCAAGTCACCGTCGTTCCATGCGGTATTACGAACAAGACCACCCAAGACCAGAGAGACGAGCTCATGAAACAGGTCGATAGCGTTGTGGACACTCTACGGAACGCCGGAGTCAGAATCAAGGGAGACACACGAGAAGGATATACACCTGGCTTCAAGTTCAATGACGGAGAAATGCGAGGTATCCCTCTGCGTCTCGAGATCGGTCCTCAGGATGTAGCAAAATCTCAGGTCCTTTCGGCTCGACGAGACACTGGAGCCAAGAATCCCATTCCGCTCAGCGAATTATCCACCGCGGTACCCCAACTTCTCGAGACCATCCAACAAGATATGTTCAACAAGGCAAAATCAGAATTCGAGGAGCGTCTTAAGGTCGTGACGGAATGGAAAGACTTTGTTCCTACGCTCAACAAGAACTGCATCTGCGTGATGCCCTGGTGCGAAGTAGAGAAGTGCGAAGACGACATCAAAGACAAGTCGGCAGAAGAGTGCGTAGTCACAAATTCCGTGCAGGCGCGAAGACTAATTGCTTGTTGACTGTAGGTCGAAGGCCTTGCTGGGCGAACAGGACGAACGTGCTCCCTCAGCAGGCGCAAAATCGCTATGCATACCTTTCGATCAGAAGAGATGGGGATCAGACATTACTGCAGAGACAAAATGCACAGGGTGTGGGCAGCCTGCAAAGAGATGGACCCTGTTCGGCAGGTCATACTAGGAGCATGTTCATCAATCGAACACATTTCAGGAAGCTGTGTCTGTCAGTGGTCGGTCGTAATGCATCGCAGTGATCGTTCGTTGAGCGGTTGTCTTCTGACGACCCTCTGATCCCGTTCGAAACATGCATAAACTCAGAGCGCTAGCAGACTGGCATCCTTGAATCACTTGCTACAACCTTGCCGCACAATCTATACAGCGAACTTGGAGCACTCGAACTCAGCCGTCAAGACTTCCCAATCTTCCGTGCACCTCCCCGCTACCAAGCCAGCAATCAGATCTACATGGCCTGCGTCAGCGACTATATATACTAATAGGTTGGATGTATGCCACGGCCGTCTTCCAGACCGGCCATGGTTGCAAAAAGGGAGCTCTCGCCTGCAGCGCGACCCTCGTCCCTTCCGAAGTCGTCCTGCTGCCGCTGAGGAGCAGATGTGTTCGTGCATTATTAACGTGAACACTAGCCTGCCTTGTACTAGCAAAACTCCACGAAGCCACTATCGATGAATCTGAAACATGCCTGGCGCTCCCTACGCTCGGCGCCTCTGATCGCGAACGCATACCGCGATAGCGAAATTAGTGAAGGCCGTCTACGCAGAAAGAACCGTCGAGTGGGATTTCGCGAAGTCTTTTTGGACCTTTTTTTGGTCGCGTCTCTCTCTATATTCACCGGCGAAACAGACTTCTCCTCAGCGGAGAAGTGGGGATCCTATTGCGCTTTCTTCATCGGACTATGGTCAATCTGGAATGCCCCAAGTCATCTTCGATGTCAGGTTCGGAGGAAACAAGACCGATGTATCGGCAGCCTTTTGGTCCTTACTGCAATCACTTGTCTACGGCATGCTTGCAGCTGTCGCTGGAAGCTTTCATATAGGATACGGCCTCCCCGCTTACCTGAATCCTGTCCCGGATCACGAAATATCCCCCTATGTCGACCCGCCAAATCAGCTTGTGGATCGCCCAAGCATAGTGAGGCGATCTTTGAAAGTGACATTCGGAGTATATGCAACCAGCCGCTTCCTTCTCTTCATTCAATACGGCGTCGTCATGGTACAAGCCCGGCGGCACGATCATAGTCGCAGACCTGCTTTCTTCGCTATGTGTGGCCTACTTGCAAGCGGATCTCTGTTCTTCGCAGGAATGACAGTGGACTGGGACGAGCTCGGTAATCCGAGATCGGTGGCATACACAAGGATCCTGATACTCAGCTTTGGCTGGCTGATAAAGTACGCGGCGACGGTCGCGTCGGTTCTCAGTTCTGCTTCGATAGCTATAGAACTGGAATACTGGACCGAGCGTTTTGCCGCACTCACGTTAGTTATCCTCGGAGAGGGCGTCTTCGGATTGTTCGAAAGCTATCGGAGCACCTTCGTTGGCCCTACTGGCGGCTTCAACTCAGTTCTTATCGCTATTGTGATAGCAGCTGTGGGTCTGTACAGGGTGCTCTACTGTGAGTCTACTTCACTTGCAGCAGCGACGGGATCTAACGTTCGGCCAGACCTCTACTTTTCCACTTTTACTCGCCATCTGAGGAGCAATACCACTAGAGCACATCTTACATGGGGTCTTCTGCATCTCCCCGCCCATCTATCCCTTCTTCTGTTGATGCAAGGTTCGTCTGCTTTCACGCGCGCTTGGATCACGCTGATATCCGTTCACAGCTGCCGTCAGAAATATAAGAAGCATCTCAATCTTTTTCAGTGCTGAACCTTTCATCCGATGTCAAATGCATCTGGACTCGCAATTGGTGACTCTAATCGACCAGGAGGGTGGTAGACTAGCGGTACCACAGTATCAGGAGCTCCTGCTCAACTCAGAGAGTGGTAAATGTCTCAATCATTGGTCGACTTATATGGGCGTCGACCGCATCTCTCAGATCAATCTTTACGCCTCCATCGCTTCGAACAACATTACCCTTTTCGGCAACCTGTGCCAAGCGGAATCGTATTCTCTGCTATTGAAGTTGTGGTCTAGCTTTCAGTTTGAGGCAGAGGTAAGTTCAAGAATTGTCAAGTCGGCCAAGAGAAGACTCTAATGCTCTACCAGGCCGAGGTCTACAACAAGATCAACGGTTACATTAGTGGTCCCCAGAATGACAGTGCTCCGCTCGGCGAAGCTCTCGACATACTGTTTGCAGCACTGTACACAGCAGCTAAACCCGCCATCCCATGCTTTGTGGGTTGGCCTGCGGTTTAAGCAAGCATGCGACTGACTATGAAAGCACAAAATTCAGGGCGCCCTCCTGGTCTTCTTAGCCGCGTTGGGCTACTTTCAGCCAGTATTCACAGGTCCGTCTCCAGTACAGTCAGCGCAGATTTTCGCTGACATCTGCTTGCAGAACGTTTTGGCCATGTCAAGCTTTGGTTTCGTGCTTCGTTGGGGATCATTATGCTTCTCTTGATGCTTCTGAAGTCAGTCAAGCTCATTCAGTTGACCCATACGACCGGGCTGATTTGGATATACAGCCTCGGCACCACATCCTTTACGCAGCAAACCCCTTTGGACAATCTTCTTCATAGTAACTGGCTAGTCCCATTCCTTTTCTTCGCAGGTTTCAGCGTAGTGCTGGTCGACGGGGTAGGCAGGTCAATCTGGAAGCTTTCAACTCTGACTGAGCCTTTTGCAGATCTTACACGTGTGCAAAGTCACAAAGCATGCGGAGGCTCTGGCTGCTACTAAACCGCTCGCCGATAAGGACATCAGCGCAATTTCAACTGATGAGACCATGTAGTGCCGGACAAATTTTGCTTCACTGAGAGCTCCTCCAGCGTCCGGTAGCGGGCACGACAAGGCATTCCGTAGCAAGTCCAAGTTACAGTCACGTATTCGGAGCGGGGACGCAGCATTGGCATCGTAGAATGAAACATGTTTTGCTCATACAAGCTCGCTGCGAGGCGGACATGCGGCTGGTTACGCGATTAGACAATACGGCAATACAATCCGTTCCATGCCATGGATTCCCCCGTGTTTGATGGTTTGACAACCTGTCCGATCAGTCTCAGCCCAAATTTGTAAGCTCATTCCCGAAGCCATTTTGCTCTTTCACAAGCTGCGCACTTGGTGTGCTGACAGGGTCTTCACTTACAACTGATGGCTCTGTCGCATTGCTGGCACTACCTCCGTTCTTACTTTCACAACGAAACCGAAGCGTCGTGGGTGACCAATGCCTACCGAGACGTGCAGGTCAAAGAAGGCAGGCTGCACAGGAAGAACCGCAGAGTTGGATTCATAGAACTCTTCCTTGACCTATTCCTCGTGGCTTCTCTGTCCTTGTTCACCAGCGAAACAGACTTTGGTGATGGTGAGAAATGGGCATCTTACTGCGCGTTCTTCGTCGGTCTATGGTCAATATGGAATGCGCAAGTCATATATGATGTCCGTTTTGGAGGAGAAAAGACCGACGGTGTCGCAGTCTTCTGGACGTTTCTTCAGCTGGTGATCTATGGCATGCTCGCCGCGGTCGCAGGGACCTTTCACATTGGATACGGTCTTCCTGCCTACTCGAATCCACTGCCAAACCCTGAACTACCTCCATGGGTTGCACCAGTCACCCAGGTCGCGAGTTCTAGTATGGTCAAGCGCTCCCTCAAGGTCACTTTCGGCGTCTTTGCAATCAGCCGCTTTCTACTCTTTATTCAGTATGGAGTCGTTATGGCACAAGCGCAGCGTGCTGGCCGCAGCCGCAGACCCGCTTTCTTTGCTATGTGTGGCCTAGTTGCAAGCGGATCTCTGTTCTTCGCAGGAATGGCTGCCTCGTGGGGTAGATTTGGTGATTCTCAAGCAGGAGCAATAACTCGTATCACTCTTTTTGGGATTGGCTGGTTGCTAGAATACATGGCCACTATCTCCTCTGTTCTGTCGTCGTCCTCGATCCTCATCGAGCTGGAGTACTGGACCGAACGCTTCGCGGCTTTAACGCTAGTCATCTTGGGAGAAGGAGTCTTTGGCCTATTCGAGAGCTACCGTAGCACCTTCCTTGGTCCGACAGGTGGCTTTAATCCTGTGTTGGTTGCTATCGTATTAGCATCCGTTGGCTTGTACAGAGTCTTATACTGTGAGTCAAGTCTTACACTGGAGCTCGACCAATTTTGACTTGCCATAAGATCTTTATTTCTCTACCTTTGCACGTCAATTGAGAACCAATACTACAAGGGCGCATCTGAGCTGGGGATTCCTACACCTACCCACACACCTCTCTCTGCTGCTACTGATGCAAGGTATGTCTATGTCGGGCCTGGCGACGAGGACTGACAATCTGTGTAGCCGCTGTACGCAATTTCAGAACCATTTCCATTTTCTACGGCGCAGATCCCTTCGTTCGATGTCAAGTACTTATCGACTCACAAAGCCAAAGTCTTACAGACGGACAAGGCAGCGTACTCACAATTGATGCGTATCAGGATCTTCTCCTCAATTCCGAAGCTGGCAAATGCCTCAACCGATGGTCTTCCTATATGGGAGTGAATAGGGCTTCTCAGATAGAGCTCTTCTCATCGATCTCATCTGGCAATATCACCATCTTCGGTAACCTGTGTCAGGCGGAATCCTATTCGGTACTCCTACGGCTCTGGGCGAGCTTCCGCTTCGAGGCAGAAGTATGTACATTTCAAATCTCAAGGGGATTCTTCTCTGAGTATGCATTTCAAGGCCAAGGTTTACGACAACCTCAATATCTATATCAGCTCTTCGCAGAATGAAGTTGAGCCGCTGAACGATGCGCTGGACGACCTGTTCTCCGTTTTGTATACCGCATCCAAGCCTGCAATAACGTGCTTCGTATGTAGCTCCTCTACATTAGCGACAAACATACAGACTCTAAACAAGGATGCACCGTTGACAGGGCGCTTTTCTCCTTCTTCTGGCTGTCCTCGGCTACTTGCAGCCGGTGTACAAAGGTACGCGCGCGGAGCTGCGTTGCTGCCGCAAGCTAACAGATGGCCTCCCAGAGCGTTTTGGCAAAGTCAGATTAGGGTTTCGTGCTTTAATTGGCCTGGCTCTGCTTTCCTTGACGCTACTCAAGTAAGTGGACCAAAGACTCACAACGTACAGACTGTAGCCTAGGTTGACTGGTCTTATTAGCATTGGCATTACGTCCTATACTCAGCAAACACCAATGGACAATCTCTTGGATAGCAGCTGGCTGGTGCCCTTCATGTTCTTCGCTGGATTAACCGTAGTCATTCTGGATGGGGTGAGATTTGTATTCATCTTCCTCACCGTGCGACCCTGCTCAAATATTCCCCGGCAGATCGTCTACATGAACAGGACAGGTAGCCGGCGAAATACGGCCAGCTCTTCGCCTGCAACTTCAGCGTACCAGGAGGCGAAGTAACGAGATTCAGATCGCAACCTTATTCCCGCCATTTGGCAGCTTACGAGCGTACAACAATCTGTCCGAGCCTTTTGCATTTGCAGATTGGTCCGTCCCGCTCTAATCCTTCCTTCGATCGGGTGTAGGCACCAGTGCCCATAAAATGGCCATCGCCGCCAAGAGCGATATGATCATCGGCTGAAGAACCCATGTTCCATACTTGGAGGCCAAAGCACCTGTCACGAATGGGAAGACAGCCCTGCGTTATAGTGTCAGTATAGACCCCGACATCCACTGCGGACCGACTTACGCGCCAGCAGAGCCAACACTAGCTACCAGGCCGACGGCGCGTAGAGACAGGTAATGGAGGTTAGGTAGTGATTGCAACGATGGAAATCATTGGACTTATCTGCATGAAGGCTGTGGATGGCTAGATTTAGCAAAAGTCCGTATATGCGAATGCAACAAACCTACTGTTTGGGCATTAATTTTGTGAGAATGCTGATGGCGCCTGGAAATACGGCGATAAGCAATATCTTGACGGACCATGATGCGTGTATCATACGCACATGGAAACAGAGGTCCCATCAGGAAACCGACAAGCGAGAAGGCTACAGCTGCGTGCAGACAGGGTCAGGGAGGGAAATCTGAACGACGATCAAGTAACTTACCATTTCCGATGATACTGCGCCAGAGCCAGATGGAAATCTCGAGTAACATTGCCAGGAAGATGTAGAGGTAGATCACCCTTTTCTCGCCTACCCACAGGTTGAAGCGGGGAAGGATGATTCTTGAGAGTGCGATGCCGCCCCAAAATCCGCTAGCAACAAAGCCTACCGAAGCTCCCCCGTGTCTGGTGTCTATCAGGAAAGCAACGACCCATCCACCCTGAGAGAGCAGCACTGTGTCAGAGCTTAGGCGAAAGCTGAGCAGTACGAGTACTTACAATGGACACCTCGGCACCTACGTACAGCAGCAGAAAGCCAGCAATGAGCCAATTCGTCTTGCTAGTCAGGATGAGGCGATCCTTCGCGCCGGTCGAAATGGTTGGATCCACCCGGTCTGTCTGGTCCTCCACGGACGGTGGTTCTGTTCCTTCTGTAACATCGGAGAATTTATGAGAGGGTGAGGCGGAGGGATCAGAGCCATGGCCAACCGCTAACTCTTCCCGAGCCTCGATCGCCTCAAGCTCTAAATCCTGGACATCGTGTGATTGGGCCACGGATTGTTTTGGAGACGTACAGAAGGTCGCATATAGGACTAGGACGTTTGAGGAGGCGAAACCGAGTGAAACACCGAAGAATCTGCTCCAGAGAATCCCCTCCTTAACGAAAGAAGTGGCCACCAGGGGTGCAACGAGTGCCCCAATCCCGTAACTGAGCATCAGAGAATATCAGCTGTCGCAGTCGAAGATGCTAGATAATACGACACACGCGCCGTGCAGATAGCCGAGCTTCTGGGAGGCACCGGAAAGCCCAGCGACGAATGCATTGGCACCTGCATCTGTTGGGAGCGACAGATAAGAGAGACTTCAGTTGATGTTGATGACGAAAGTTTGGTGGATCCTATTGTACCTTGCCATGCAACCCCAAGACCAATGAACACGAATGTTGGAGGAAAGACAGGAAAAGGTGGAGGCGCGATGACGACACAGTACCCAAGCAACTGAAGGACTGCTCCGATGGTAAGACAGCGACCCATGCCAAAATGGTCTGTCATGCGATTGTTCAGAAGGCCAGCCACAAGGTACCCGACTGCGGTACTATCTTCTCAGCACATTGTGCTCCATGCATGTAACCTTGTACCCACCGCATTGTGAAATGAAACTGGCAGTGTTGGGTCAGCCTTTCTCTTTCTCCATCAAATACTGCGTGCGCGCGCCTACATGGTTGACACCACCGTGTAGGTCAGTCTGTAATAGCTTTCGATATAAGGGATCAGAGGTCCAGTACTAGCATCGTTCCAGCCAGCAGCCGCAAGAGCCCAATAACACGCGAAAAGCTGGACATTCTCCCGATGACTGAAGAAGGTCTTGACTCTCTGGATAAGGCCCGGCTTCTTCGAAGAACTCTTCTTTACTGCGCTTGAAGCATGAGGAACATCTCGCTCGCTACGGATGGTTCCGGCATATGTAGGCGATTTGGACACGTCTCCAGAAGGCGCCAGGACGTCGTGAGGTATCGCGACTCGAGGCAAGATATCCAGGGACATGTAAGGCGAATGAAGAAAAGGTGCAATACTCCACAGGGCAGATTTTACCAAAAACCCTTGGGCTCGCTAACGCTGCAAGCGAGAGACCCGCTGGTGGCAAGAGTCCGCGACCATACGCGAGCTTGAAGAGATAGGTGCGCATAAGAAGTGAACATACATTGACTGCATGGCGGAAAGCAAGGAATACGAAATTGACGAATAGGCGTACAACGATAATGCGTGAGAAGCTTTCTAGCCTGATCCGATTGGCCAAATGTGATTGCTACATGAAGACTACGAGGTTGCGTGTTGCGATGTGCCAGTATGGATCGAGATGTCTTGTTGGGGTCTGACAATGGTGTCTTGCCTTGTGGAATGTTGTACTTATACCGCGAGCAAAGCCTCAGACGCTCGACTGCCGCTGTCGATATTCGTCCAGCTCGTCCTCTAATTTCTCCCTCAGCTCGCGCTCAGCGCGTAGCTGCATACGCAAGACTTCGACTTTTCCTTCTCCTAATTCCGAGAGCGACATCAATTCCAAGCATCTTTCGCTTGCTTTTCGCAGCCGATCTGTGCGTAGACGCTTCTCTGTTTCGAATTGTGCTTGTAGTCGGGAAAGATCAGACTGGAGATGCTGAATTTGGGCTTTCAAAGCTTCGACTTCGCTAGAAGAAGATGCCGGGTCGGCCTCTACCGAGGAGCTGCGCTGTTTCGCTCGTGAACGAGCCAGCTGAGTGTAAAGAGGAGTACAATAGGTGATCTCATGAGCCTGGACTTGAGCGGCCGTTCCTACGAAAGGGCATCTGAACACAGATGCTTCAGCGCGACTTCAGCGATAGTCGGAACAAAGCAAAGCTTACCCTGCTCGTGAGAACTTGCAAGCATGAAGGTTTGCATGATCACTTCTCTGTTGCGACACATCCATTGAAGCATGGCGGAAGGGTGTGTCATCTACGAGGGATGCCGGTTCGTCGGTCTGGGGATCCAGGGCACGCCGTTTGCCTTTTCCTGAGTCTACGTATCGTGCTGAAGCGTAGGGAGAAGAAGGTAGACCGCTACTCTTGGCCAAGGGACTGAGCTGAGATAGCGGGACGGAGGCCAAGTGAGGAGGTGAGCGTGGGGATTGCGAGGACGAGGATGAAGATGGAGAAGAAGCTGCAAATGTATTGCGACCAGCTACGAGATCCGGGAGGTCCTGATCTGATCCACCCTGCGACGGAATCCGGCTGCGCTTGCGTTTTCCACCAGCTTTGGGGCTCGTAATTTGCGACATAGCAGTCATTCTCCTATCTTGAACGTCTGACTTTGCCGTTTCAGCTGCGAACGCCCTTCGACATTTCGGTCGTTCTCGCGAGAAGGGCGAAGTACAGCTTGCCTCTGCTCCAGCCAAAAGTTACGAGGAAAATGCCGCCAAAAGGGTCAAAACGAGCAGCGCCAGCAGAAGCCAAAGCGCAGGAGGAGAGCAGTAACGCCAACAACGGCGAGCTGCGAAGAAGCGCGCGAGGTGGAGGCCATAAAGCGCCTGAGCCCAAGGTCGTCAAACCGCGAGCCAAAAAGGCGAAAACAGCAGAGACCGCAGACAACGGCGGTGAGGACAAGGCTGCACTAGAAGCTACAGCAGGCGAAGAGACGGCTACTCCTGCGAAAACCGACGCAGACGCGCCCCCGCAAACAACAGACGCTGCAGAGACAGACAAGGCTGACGAAGCCGCCAAAGTAGACGTGCCAGAGGAGAACAAGGATGCTGAGAAGGAGGTGTCGGAGAACAAGAAGTCTAGCGGCGGGAAAATCCAAGTTGGCGACATCCTTCCGGAAGGCCTGATTCTCAAGAACGAGGCAGACGAGGATGTCACTATCTCAGAGCTGACAAAGGAGAAGGGCGCAGTCTTCTTCATCTACCCCAAGGTTAGTACAGTCCATCAATCCCTGCAAGAGCTGCCTGTATTGACGCGAACGTGCTCGTTTGAACTACTTTTCTCCTTTCGCTAGGCCAATACACCTGGCTGCACAACTCAAGCATGCGACTTTAGAGATAACTACGCCGAATTCGGTCCTCTTGGCTACGATGGTGAGGCCGACTCTCGCTCAGACGGTCTTCGTTGCTAAGCCTGTTTCTGCCTCCAGTATATGGCCTGTCTGGCGACTCGCCCAAGTCGCAAGCTTCTTGGAAGACAAAGCACAACTTCCCATACCATCTGCTCTGCGATCCAGGCCAGATCTTGACCAAGGTACTAGGTGCCGCGAAGGGCGCAAAGAGCAATCAACGAAGCCACTTTATCGTTGAGAAGGGAGGCAAGCTCGTTGATGCCAAATATACTGTTTCGCCAAAAGACAGTTGCAAGCTCGCTCTCGAGTTTGTCAAGAGCCAGCAGAAATAGATGCGATAAAGGCACGCTCTGCTGGATTCACTGCTGGACAACATCGGTGTGATCAATGGAAGACTATGCTTGGCCCACTTGGGAGGAACTCAATCCGCTGCTTGGGATGTTGTAGATCGGGAACTGGGGTGTACCGCTGGACGAGGGAATACCTAGGAACGATGTAATCAGAGATACGTTATTATGATTAGTTGTCTAATGTCACGTATGAAGGGAAGCAGGACCAGTCTATCAAGATCTCTTCGGATTCTTGGAGGAAGCTGCCTTGCTTTCCAAGCAGTATGCTAACTTCCACCGTGACCCTGCCCCTTACTATACAGATGTCTTCTAACGCTGACCGACCGCTCTGACATCCCTGTGCGACCGTTCTGCACGCGACGAGCTGGGCGCTGCAGACCAGCGGAGTCCCTGGCGTCAAATAACCCAGGACCGTCGCCGTCTCTTCCCTCTCTTCCTCTCGCTACGTGACCACTAATATCAGTCTAGGGCCATGGTATGTCAGATGTGAGGGCTGGCGGTTCCAAGCAGCTGAAGTGGATCCAGAACGACTCGCTTAAGGCCATCTTCTCGAAAGGCAGCGACAAGCTGGCGGTGCACCCATACATGCCAGCAAACACGTCCGATGTGCGATCGTATTACGTCCACAACATGAAGTATGAGCCAGGACCTGTAATCGTCGCGAGTCCTTGGCTTCCCGCTTCGCTCGTAGAACATCTCATGCACAACAAGCGAGATTCTGCCATCTCTTCAAAGTACATCAGAGGAAGTCATATCTCGAATATGCAAGGCGCTCTGCATTCGTTTGTCACTGCGCTCGTACCGATCAAAATGCATGGCGACTATGTCTACAGCGGAAGGCACACTGTTTTGCCTTTCCAATCTCTTCATGGAAAGCATCAGTACAGGAATGTGGTATTGAGTACCATGACTCATCTGGACTTCGAGGACGATCAGGTCGCATTGCGATTTTTTGCGATCCCGCCGATGGGCGCGTTGAAGGCAGAACCTTTCCCTCCGAATCTTGAAATACCGGATGCTCATCAACTCTGTGATGGCCATTTTCGACATCAATACGATCAGAGGCTTCGCTCACATGCCCGATGGCATCTTCACCGGTCACACGAAGCCCCAGACCCACATGGAGATACCATGTCTCTCCACGAGGCTACTCGCTTCTTGCAGCATGACATCCTTCAATCCAAATGGGAAGCTTTGGAGGGCAAGGTGGTCAAAGTGCACGGAAGCCTGCTTTCTCTGGAGATGTTACAGGCCGCGTGCATGCATAGCTTGCTGAACGAGCTTAGAGGGTTGGAGACTTTGTGCATCAATGGCTACGTCTTCACTTGGGATCCTTCGTCAATTTTCGCTCGACTGGTTGAGCCAGGCTTCCTGAACCGGCTCCTGCTTCACGCGTTTTCCGAAATCGTGCAGAGCGTGCCCCTTCCAAATATGCGCGCCTTCGCATTCAACGACTACGCAGACTACGATGCTGTGGCCTTACTAAAGAAGATACTGGAAATGCGCAGACCCGATATTCGATGTCTATCGAAAGCAGACCTGTTCGATCATGACGGACACTACGATGGCAAGCTCTTCCCTGGAGCAGCTTTGGTACTGCACAACAACAGCGATGGATTCGGTGCAAACATCGAAACCGAAGGCAGCACAAGTTTGGACGGAGCTATAGGGGTCTATTCGAGCGCTGCAGCGGGCCTGAACAGACGCAGAACGGATCTTACTGCTGTTCGGCTGTAGTCTGTAATGTAACAACTACCTTGGGGTCCCTCATGCCGCTCACCCGTACCAGTCTCCCTTTCTTACAGTGGACTTCGCCGTTGTTCGTGTCCAGCACAAAAACTTCGCTATTCTGCTGCCCCTGTCGAGCCAGACGAGCCAGCTTTGCAGGACTTATCTTCGTATCCGTGACTCGGGTGAAGCCGCTGCTGTCGCGATCCACTTCGCGCAATTCCAGACCGTTCCACGACAAAGGCCGCCAGAAACGAGGAAAGGCTTTCTCTTGCAGATTGTCCGCCGTAGTCTTTGATAGCTGATAGAGACGCAGATCCTCAATATCTCGTTCGTCTAGAAGCCTCCGACGAAAGGCTGCATTGACAAGCACGTAACGCTCGGAGGTCTGACTTGTCTGGCCAGGCGGTATGAAATAGGTCAGAGGCCATCGAGCATACTTGTCAACAGTCGCGGGAGCAGTAGAGGCTGCAGATAGCGATTGAAACGCTCCGCGAGCCAAGTTGTTGATGGACTGCATAGGTGTGAGATCAAGCTGGTGTGCAGCCTGATGAGACCCAGACTCAATCTCTCCTATACTTAATTGTGTCGAAGGCACTCGTGCTTCGAAGTTTGTGATGACGACGATCCGCGGTAAGCTAAGTAGATCAGGTCATCCGCCAACCCATCAACTGGTGCAGATCGGCTCGGTCTGCTTCTGCCCACTCAGACTATCCAAATTGCTGAAGCATCAATGGAAGGGCGCTGTAATTGCAAAGCCATCACGGTCAAGATTACCGACCCCAAGTATGCGGCCGAGGGCAGCATCCATGGGCACGTATGTCACTGCCAGAACTGCCAGAAGACATCCGGGAGTGCAGCTGGTGCAACCAACCTCATTCTTCCTGTTGCGTCTGTACGCATTGACGATCCAAAGTCTTTACTGGCCATTTACGAAGATCCGAATTCTTCGAGCGGCAATGTCGTCAAGCGCTTCTTCTGCAGAACTTGTGGCACTCCTATAAAGAGCGAAGCCAAAGCAGCAAGCGACAATGGAATGGTCATTTTGAAGACCGGCATCTTTGGGCAACAGGTACCGAAACCTGAGTTTGAGACTTTCGTTGATAATCGATGGAAATACGCTCAAAAGCAGCAGGATGCTACCCAGTATAAGCTTGCGAAAGGCGGAGAGAAGCTGGAGGAATAGCCAGTGGACCAGCTACGGACAGAGCGTAAGTCGCGGAGACACTCCATGCGTGGCGCCTGGTCTAACGACTGTTTGCGATATGGCAGCATCTAGCGTCTGGACAAATATTTACTGTAATCTAAAGAAGAGAAGAGTAATTCGAAATAACAACAAAACTGCCCAATTACCCTGAAAGACCTAGCTACAGAAGAAGACGATATTAGTAGTCCTGCGAAATGAAATCATGCTTGGCTATCCGAGCCAAAGTCCATCTGTGCCATTGTCTGCTCTTCGCCAGTCTCGTATTGCGATAGCGCCGGACTTGCACCTGCAGAATCCTCCTTCTGCGTAGTGCTCGATGTTAGGCTCTGACTACTATTAGGCCGGCGATGATCCTGATCCAAACCAAGCAATGATGGCCTCTTGTCGCTGCCTTGGCTGGATCTTCGCCGAGTAGACTGATAACGAGGAAAGGGAAAATGCTCTCCTCGCGCTCTGGTCAGGGAAGAGGGTTGCGCATACATATGAGAGTCCTCCTCCGGTATGCTGCTGGACATGGGTGGTTGAGATGCTCTCACTCGTATCGATGCAGCTGATGGAGCCGCATTGAAGTATGCACCACCTTCGGCTGGGCTAAGGGAATGGAAATCGGGTGACGGCGAATGTCTTGAAGAAGGAACGAAGGAAGGCCCTTCTCCAGATCTAGACCGTATATGCCGGCTTATGGGAAGCGGTCGGGTACTTTCTGACGCAAGCTGCCCTTCATCCTTCTGATCCTGATACACAGATCTTGCGAGAAGCCTCAATCTTTCTTCCGCTTCTGCCCGCCCGAAGGAAGCTTTAGCGGACGTAGGAGAACCTCTCCTTGCGGCCTGGCCGTCTCGCGGATGGCCAATTTGTGCGCGACTATCGATCATGGCCAAGAATGATGTGATATCGCCATTGTCTTCGTGTGCGCCTCCCCTATCGGCGGACTTGCCAGTAGGGTTGGCTGAATATCGAACTGAAGAAGTTTCCGAAGACTCGACACTGCCACTTCGGGTAGGCGCGTCTGAAGATATGCGCAAGTGCCTTGTCGAGGTCTCCGCTGCCCACGCCCCTTGCCCTTCACTGGGACTGCTGCTCGAGCTGTTTTGGCCGTACGAGCGTGAATACCGAGAGCTGGAATATCGTTTGATCAGACTCGGCGTAGGTGACGATGACAGAGGAATAGCGGAAGTTCCTGGTACTGCCATAGGCTGTGTGGGATTACGATGAGAAGCGGTCTCTGGTCTAGCGGGCGAACTTCCGATTTGCAAGGCAGATAGACCCGATATCGGAGAGCGGCTGCCGTACGGTGGTGATACTGACTGCTTAGTATAGGATAATTGAGAGGAGGACGATGCAGGCGCCTGCCGGGGAGAGGCATAGCGCAAGGACGAAGTGCCTGCAGAAGCGGGAGTGGAGGACAGCCGCTGCGAGGCGCTGTACCTTTCAGTCAATGTCTGTCCTTCCGTCGGAGATGGCGAATATGCTGGACGAGCAGTACTGCCTCCGCCCAGGGGTGAGGATGATGGCTTGAAGGGATGCGAAGTCCCAGTAGATGGCCTACGCTGCAAGGGAGGAGTACCCTGGGCAGAGAGACCCCGGCTCATGGCTTGAGCCCCGCTTGCTCGGCCGTATGTAACAAAAGCGCCTTCAGTCTCGTTTGGTCTTGGTAGACTAGCTTGCGATGTTGAAGGCGATTCCCGTTGAACTACTTGGCGCGATGCTGGCGAGCCATAACTCTGCCGCGATGGCTGCGCAGACATTGGAGTGCTGCCCCTTATGGGTAGGGAGCCGACCTGGAGAACACCTCACATCAGCAGAGCTTGAGAAACGGCAACTTTGTACGACCTACTCCGCCTCCAGCCGAGTATTTCCGCATTGTTGGCTTGAAGAAATCTTCGTCCAAGAAGCGAGAGGAGAGAAGAGCTTCTATCTCCTCCACGCTAAAATCGACAGCGCTCCGATATTTGCATTTCAAATCAAGGAGCCCAAGCGGTGTTACGATTGGAGTGAAAGCATACTCCTGAGTCGCAGGTGCTGAACTGTCCTGACTGAGTGGCTCGTCTGCTCAGGACCTCCTGTCAATGCCGACCCGGCGGAATAGGGATAGCTTACTCACCGATACCTATCTCAAGTCTGGAGTCTTCGAAGAAGACCTGACTATCAAAGCCTTTGGATATGGGCGATTCAGGTTCTTTGGCCGACATGCGGCACCCGATCTTGAGTTCGCTGTGACTCGTTCTCCGCCTTTGCTTGCGGTACAAATCAAAGGCAGGAAGCGCCCGGACCAGCGTAAAAAGTGCGCGGAAGAGCTATCATTAAGGATATCAGTGCCGAGCCATCTAGACAAATTATGGCACGTACGATTATGCAATGCTTGTAGACGCTTGGCAGTTCTGGTGATACAGCAGGCGCCGGTGCTCGTAATGCCAGGGTCCATTGTTCAATGACGACGTTGCATCGCTGTGGACTATCGTTTGAAGATGCATGCCCTCCAGGCTTGTTGCGCTCGCCCTGACGGGAAAGGTCGACTCGCAGCCGTTTGCCATCTCTAGTTGCATCGTTGAGGACGAGCACTTGATTCCCAAACATGTCGGATACATCAAGGATAACGTCGATAACCATACTGGGCACTAGCAAGCCTGTTCCTGTAGTTGCCGGTCCAGATCGGGTCGCGGCGTCGATTTCCGCCTGGTGTAGTGTGCTAGTGACTGACTTCCAGGTCTTAAGCTCCTCTTTGAAGACGTCAATCTCATCCATTTCTAGATTGAACCATCGGTTTCGGGTTCGTTTGGTACTGGCTTGTCCGGCCGCAGACTGTACTGCTTCATGCTGAGCCTGAAGATGTGTAAGACGTGATTGTGTGACAATCTGAGCAGCTTTCGCGAAGAATTGCTAGAAGTCGGAACAGAGAATCAGCCAACGATGCTACTGTTCAGGGTCTTGAGATCTAAGCCTACGGAGATGATGGAGTCGAGATTCCTGCTATCCTTACGACGGGATTCTTCATCTGTTGAGGCGGCTCTACGCATTGCGATAGGAAGGTTAGGTGTATCGGCTCTTGACGGCGAGGGCCCTCCTCCAGCAGCACTCTCTGGACGCCCCGCGCCTTCAGCAACGTAAGGATGACTTCTAACATCCTGTGAAGCTACCGTGCCCGACGCTGAGACTGGCCGCGGTGCTGAGCTGGAACCACCTCCAAGGTAGCCGAGCAGAGGTTGGGCCGCCATGGCTGCTGCATTCGCAGCATTGTAGACTCGCGTAGCATATGGATTGCTTGCATAGCTCTGATTGCGGCTCTGGCTGTTGCGGGAGCTCTGGTAATCGCCGGCGTCGCCAGACATTCAGCTGCAAGATAGCTGATCCTGAGTTGTCTTCTGGGTGAGGTAGGCGCAGCGATAGGCATAAGTCATCTAGCCAAGTATCGCAGGCTGCATCCTGCTGCGAGATTCTGCAGTCAATGTTTCGCGGTGATAAGCTGAGTGCGTACGAAAGCAAGAGCCGTTTCGCCGTGCAAAGTAGTGAACGAGCTGTCAAATCAAAGCGATTATACTGATAGCATTATGCAGATACAACAGTCGAAGCCATGGTGCCATGACTGCAGAGAATACGCGTCATATAGCCTGCACGTGTTCCTATAGTACACTACCAGGACGGATCAAGGATGAATCAGGGAAAGATACTGTCAATGCTAGCTAGAGGATATGAGGAGGGAGCCAGTCCGGGAAGATCTTGTCGAAACGATTCGCCAACTCGAGCGGTGTAAGTTTGGGAAGGGAGGCAGCTAGCCTCAAAAGCGCCTCTGGAGAAGGCAGTTCAATGCTCGCGATGCTATCCTCGATGACCGCTTGACTGCGCCCTTGAGTAATTTCCTTTGAGGGAATGCTCAGGCTACTGTCCGTACTGTCAATGGCGCAAGAATCCAATCTGCTCCTTCCATTCGATGCCTCAGGAACGACCACACTACTTTGTCCAGGGTATAGACTTTCGAGAGGCTCGTATACGTTGGAAGCAAAGGGAGTTGAGGGCCCCTTGGATGTGGAATTTGAAGAGTCCGTTGGAGGTGATGTCGAATATCTGATGTACGAGGTCACATATGAGGTTGCAGGGCGGAAAGAAGACTTCAAGTCTTGTTGTAAGTCGGCACGGAGTGCATCTAGGTCTTCACCCCATGTATCCGTCAGCTCTCGCAATAAGCGTATAAAGCAAGGGCATAGCAGCTCACCAGCTGACGTCGGCTCTTTGATAAGACCAGATGAGGGTGTCAACCAACGGCGAGCTACTGGATTTCCAGTATGGTCTCGCTTTCTTGTATGCAACGCTTCGTAGAATACCGGGCTGGCAGAATCGCCCACTTAGCACGAGCGGCGTCAGCTATACTATAGTGTGCAGAGTATCCTTCGAAAATGACTACCTACTTGATGAGGGCGAATGCTTGACATTGGGTCCGCCGAACGATCGTCGTTCAGAACGAATTTGCGTTGTTCTTCCTTCGCCTGGTCCATCTGGACCGTGCGACATACTGCCTTTCAGACGATACTGTGAACCCCGCGATGTCGACGCTTCCGATTGATTGGTAACAGGCGCGTCCATAGGTGTAGACGACAGCGGTTCTTGACTTCCCACTGCACTGGGCGAGGGATTGATTGAGAAATCTGGCACTGACATGCAATCGACCTAACTAACACAGTCTGCGACTGTCCTCGATCCAGTTCTGCGTGTTCCTGCTGCAGATGCAAAACGCGTCCGATTGCAGGGTCCTCGCTCTTTTCTGAAGTAACGTGGACAAGAGCTGCAATACCGGGTTTCTCGTAAAGTTCGAGTATACTGCAGCTTCAGTGGAGAGATGTTAGGCGGACTGCTTCCAAGCTGAGATCAGGTCCTGAATGCCTGTAGCGGGCAGCGGGAGAGTGATGTACGCCAGGAAAAAGGGAAGGATAGCAAGGTTCGTAATGCTCGAGTTGCAAGAAGAAGAAGGCTTCAAGCTGGCGATGAGAATTTTTCAACAGCACGTCTTCGGGAAAGAGCCGAAAAGCAGGAATGATGGCTTTGTGACGGCGCGCCTGTCTGCTACGAGCTTAAAACGCTTATTGTGCAGCTTTCATTGAACGATATGCATATGGTCTTCGCATCGATCAGGAGTCAAAAGATCGCCAACAAAATTCATGCAGGGTATTGTAGAGGAAGGTGATACGTTCTGCAATGGGATGCCTATAAGATTACATTGCGTACTGCTATGCTGCAAGAGACTTTCTCTAAGCTTCAAAGTGCCGGACTATGCAGAGCAAACCCTTGTATCAGCCTCTTTGGCAGCCCCCGATTGTCGGTAACAGTGTTGGCTCACAGCCAATCTGGGAACTCTCGATCAAAGCGTTCGACAAGTTCCATGGGTGTCAAATAACGGTAAGGCTTCTTGGGAAGATCGCAGACGGCGCCGGCAGTCACTGTTCTGCTGGGGGTAATCTAAGTGTTGCATGCCTGAAGAATGTGAGGGACATTCACTCACGTATCGTTGACTGCTTTTCCCTCTTGTACGTGGCCGGGGGTTTCTGGCGGTTCCATGCTGACTGTCGAGACTTTGGCCCTCTTGGCCGCGTGCTCATCATCAGACCTAGTCGCTCCGCTTCGGTCTTCTGGTCCATCTTCGCTGGGGACAGGTTCGGTTGCATCTTCACCCTGTCCTTTGCCCTTCCGACTCTCCTCCTGACTTATGGACCTGCCCAGCAACAGCTTCATGTGATGCTCGAGGATCCAGCAATTTTCGTCTGCAAACTTGTATTGGGTGCGAAACTTTGCGTACAGCTGATCGATCTACCGGAAACGAATAAGCTGACAGGGTTGTGCGTCTTGACGACACAGGATGACAACTCGCCTGATCCCGATTTGCAGCATGACCCTCCGCTTTCTTCCATTCGTTCAAATTACGATGCTTTCCGTAAAAGTCGAGTTTCTTGAGAATACCTCGAGTACCGGTCTGGCGAGCCGAGGAATGAGCAGACGTGGTGCTTCAAGCTTTGAGAGCACTTACGATGAGATCATTGACGGCTTGCCTACGAATTTGTAACCTTTCCTCCCAGATTTTCTTCGCCGACAGACCAGCTTTGTTCGCGGGCTCCTTGACAAATTTGATGCCGTCCTCAGTGCTGATCACAATGTGAGAACGAATCTGCTTCGCCCATACGCCCCTTGCCAGAGGCTGCTCGTTAGGCTGCTCGCCTTTCCCAATAGACTCCTTGACGGGTCGTTGAACATCACAGCTATTCACTGAATCGACCAATGACCGACTGCCATCTTGATGTTCCTTTACGGCTATTGGGACCGCCAGACTGGGCAGCTCCGAAGTGTTCGTTCCTTTTGCAGGTGTAGGAACGGCAAAGTCATTTTGTCCAGGGTACAGGCTTTCTATTGGTTCGGAGGTAGTGTGTAGTCGACTATTTGGGCTGGCTTTGGCCAGGCTATGTATTGAAGGCAATGGAGAAGGCTGAGCACATGTGAAAGCAGGTGCAGGGCTAAAGGAGCTCCCGATATTGCTCATCAGGTTGACCCGGAGCAAATCGTCTTCGATCAAGTGCTCCGTTAGCTTTTGACTTAGGAGAGCGCACAGAAGGCTATGGACGTGAGCTTACCGATGGTAGTCGGCGCTGCTTCCTTGGCAGCCTTTGGTGTTGACACCTCTTCGACTTTCAGTCTGCCAAACTGTAAGCGACTTGGAAGTACTGAAGCTGAGCGCAGCACTCTCTCAGCCCTTGCGCAGCCCCACTGTACCTTGGGATACTGCAACTGACTACGTAGGGAGGTATCGCTCGTCGTATGAGGCACATACGGCCGGAAGTCGGCTTTAGCAACATCTGCCGAACTTGGGGTCTGTTCATCTAGGATACTAGACTCGCCTGATCCTGATAATTCAGCATGGAGAGAATCAAGCGACGTAGATGCTGAGAAGCCTTTGCGACTAGACGCGTCGGATCCAGCAGAAGACACCGGATCATGACATTCTCCGCGTCTTCTCGAAGAGTCTTGTGCTATGTGTCGACAGTACTCTGCCCATCTTACGCAAGCCGACAGCTGTACGGGGCTTAGTTCTGCACAATGTTGCTCGAGCAGATGGGTAGCGGGACCTTGTCGACCATTGGCGAACCACGGACACAGTCTGCACCCTCGAACTGTTCTCGCTGGATCTCGTGGATCTTGCGCATTACGATACTCCAACAGAAGACGAATGACCGCCTTGTCCGCCTTTTCAGCGGTTTGCGCGTCCGGATAAGGCTGAGGATGCATGACCCAGAGGAGATCGAATCAAGACGAAATGGTCGAAGGCAGTAATATCGATAGCCTTGTGCTTATGAAGAGTTGAAAAGGACAGCGAAGAAAACATGCGACGAGAGAAAAACATTCTCGAGGCTCAAGAGCCCGCCCTCGCGAAGGAGCCGAAGGAGCGAGTCGACAGGCCGGTCAGCGGTCTCCTCTTCGACAGTCTGTGACGAGGTACTGTCTTCAGGTCTATCGAAAGCATGCCGGTGGGTTGTGAGTCGTTCTGAGCCAAAAGACGCCCGCGACTTTGCAGAGGAAAGCAGTACAACAAGGGCCGACTCAAACTGAAACTTGACACTTCAGCTACTGAAAAGACCACACTACGTACTGATAAGCTACAAGAAGGCCAAGGTTGTGCTCAATCAAAGTATCGGACTGTCAGGACCCCGATCAGCTTTGATCACTAGACATGCCATTTACAATAGCACACTTACAGCCAGTCAGGAAATTCTCTGTCGAAGCGCTCAAGTAATTCTACAGACGTCAAATAGCGGTAAGGTTTGCTTGGTAAGGTGAGCGATTTGGATAGCTCTTGGGACAGGTCAACTGTTGCAGTGTCCAGCACCAAGGAAGCTGTGCTGGGAAACGTGTCAAGCTTCCTCCTCTTCTTCTCTCGAGATTCGTCTCTTTCCAATGCGTCTTTTGAATGTGAGACTGGCCTCGATCCCGACAAAGCTTGACGCAGCTGGTCAGCTGCAAGTGTCATTGATCTGGAAGAGGGACACTTTGGGAGGGGATTTCCAGGTGATTGTATAGTGAGTGAGGAAGGGAGCGTCGCTTGGGCCTGTGACGCGGGCTTTGCAGACGAATCGTTTGGTGATGATGTTTCTGACTGCAGTAAATTTGCCGCGATAGCGATGCGGCCCTTGCGTAAAGCAGCCCCTCTGATGCTTAGAGGCGAAGAATTCGACAGGTTTGGTGAGATCGCCTGAGCCTGTGATGCCGAAGATTTGAAGACATGGGTCGAAGTTGATGGTACTGCCTTCTGAGGGACTGTCCCAATATAACTTCTATTCTTTTGCACCTCTGCCACCTTGACGCTCAGCGGAGGAGAACGTAGAACATCTTTCAAGCCGGCTTGTCCATCGGGAAGGGAGGAAGTCACGTCTTCACGCGCGGACGCGGCAGTATCCCTGATTATCAAGAGAGGACTATCCTCTGCCCAGTCCTTCGTGGCCGCATGCCAGTCGTCTGTTGCCTTACTGGCCTCTCCATTTGTCGATGCTAGCCGCTTTGCCTTTAGCGATTGCACATAAATATGTGTATCCTTCAAGTATGCTGAATCGATCGCTTGTGACTCCTTGACTGTATAGAGCGTGTCGATCCGCTTGCTACTAGCACTTTTGCTAAGCGATCTCGTATGGGGTTTTGGGAGGCTCGATGTCGTTGCCTTCGAAGGTCCAGGCCCGACAGTAGGCCTGCATTGATCCTCTCCCAAAGTATCTCCTGCTGCTGGAGAAGCTTTATGCGAAAGACTGAACTCGGCCCCGGCCGTGTCACTAGGCTTTGCAATTGTCTGATAAGGGCTGACACTGCGCCATTGATTCGACGAGGCGGGCATAGGGCCCCAAGCTGGAGTGGTATTTCCCCATGATGCAACCCCTGCTGGTTGTACTGGACTCAGACTGCCCCAGCCACGCCCTCGTGCTGGCGCAGGGTCGGAAGCCGAAGCAGAGCTAGCCCAAGCACTTGGCGATGTCGATTTGAGGGCTTGCACGGGACTACATGACCCCCAAGCGGGACTACAAATCCCCCAGGCAGCCGTCCCTGGTGCAGTATCAGTCGCCCGAAAGGAATCTGAAGCCGTCCACGCATCACTAGTGGTTCGCTGAGGGTCCCACGTGAGACTCTCACCGCTCCCTGAAGCTGCCGAAGCTAAGGTAGACGCCTTTCGTTGGCCGACTTTTGCCAATGCAGCGACGGAAGATTGCATGGGACCCGAGGTTGGTGTGTCTTGTCTAGGAGATGCATATCCCCAAGCTTGCTCGTCATACACAGCTGAAGAGACCCCAGATCGCGTGCCAGGGTCTCGCTTCTGCGTGTTATACTTCATGTCGCGACCTGTCCAGGCAGTATACTGCCTTCGAGGCCGCCGAGATGGAGGAGGGTGGCTTCTTGATTCTCGCTCTCCAGGATATCCATGACTTGTGTACGGCCTTCGAGGTCGAGGTGGAGAAGGGGGGCTTCGAC